>PVKP010003970.1:0-102581 GCA_004027715.1 Plecturocebus donacophilus
TCCTCCTCTTCTCCTTCCCCTTCCTCTTCTTTCCTCTTTCTTCTTCTTTTCCTAATAGCCAGCTGGCATTCTTAAGGTCAGCAAAAAAGATGTGGAAAATGGCAATATTCCAGATATCAGAAAACATAAAAAATAAAACAGAATTTCATCACTTTTGCCACTCATTCTTCAAAACATGGACAATGGCTCTTCACCAAGTAATGGTAACTTGATCCTCTATTGTTAAAAATGTAAGACAGCTACAAAAGTTATGATAAATCTGGGATAATCACACATTTTTATTTTGTCTAGAAGTTTACTCAGATTATATGTTTTCAAGAGGTCAGTAATTAAAAATGGTTTAGTGCCTATAAATTCATCAAACCATTCTGTGAAAGCAAAGAGATAAGATGGAAAAATGAAGAGAAAAACTGATGCCAGAAAGTAAGGCAATCATAAGGCTTCAAAACCGGATAGGACACATGTAACAGTCACTCTAAAACCATATCTATATATAGGTTTGTAGCATTTATGTCTCTGCTTTTTGTCCTAAATAAACCCACACATCTATCTCATTTGAGAAAATATAAATTTCTTTTCCTGGAATATTTCTTGCCAACTATGACAGTTTACGCCATTAAAAGGAAACTCTGGTTAACCCCAAATTGTAGGCATCAGGTATATCCAAGATAATCTTGTTCCAAATACAGAGAGACATATGAATAAAAAGATTCACCACATGTTGAAGATAATTGGTCCCAAAAATGCCATCAAGGGAATAATACATCAACATGGACACAAAAATTCAGTACATCCATTCCTAGTTACAGACATATTTTTTCCACATGTTGACTCTTCGTTTCTACCTTCATTTCCATCCTAAGCTAATGAAATTCTAAATGGACAAAATTACTTCTCAAATCATTCACTGTTATTAGAAAGAGGGGAGAAATCTGGCATTACCTGTCCACAATTTCAGGTACATTGCCCTTGACACAGCAATTCCACTTCCAGGAATTTGGCAAAGAAGGTTCTGCAAACAAGATATTTTTGGCAGCACTTTTTTTAATAGTGGGGGAAATGGTAACAGGTTGCTTATTTGTGAATATAAAATATTATAAAAGTTGATGCCTGTCTATACCAATACCAAATCTTCTTAAATATTCAGACATGGATTTAAGGCAAATGCAAGAAATATACTTTGGAATGAGCACTTTTGCAGATATTTACAATTTCTAAATAGCTTGATAACATAAAATATTCCAAATACCTAAAACAACGATCCTTGTCAAGAAGTGCCACCCAGCAGATCACACCAACATAAGAAGATTACGTTCTTCTCTGCCCAGGCACCCCAGGCACTTCTTAGTATCAGTGTGGACTACTCATGTGTTCCTTGGTCCATTTCTGTCCTTAATGTGCAATCTACCATGTTAATGATTCCCTGTACTCACTGCAGCTCTTTCACGACGGCTGTGTGGTAGAGTCTAAATCCTCTTTCAGCATTCATGATATATCAGGGATTAGAGTATTGGATACAGCGACCTTCTAGTTTTAAGAGGCTATGGTTTTAATTCCTCTCATACGGAGAGTTTTAAACCAGTTGTGTTATTTTGGGGCAACATATTTAACTTTTCTATGCCTTAGTGCCATCATTAAAATTGAGCTGACAGTGCCTAACATCACAATGTTATTTGGAGGATCAACTGAGATGATGACTGTGATGGTAACTGGCATAATTCCTGACACACAGGAGGACAAATTACTGTTCTACTTCCCTCAAGACCAATACCATGTGTTATTGACTCTTGTACTCCCCCAGCAAAAACTACATTCCAGACACGTTTTATGAATGAATGAAGAGTTAATTTGGACAACAAAAATAAGGCTTATATAAAGGTTAAGTTGAATATTACATACATAAACATATATATACAAATATATATGTAAATAATTCAGATATTTTATCCTCCTTTTCCTAATCCTTAGATGTCTCTAAACTCTCAAAATATTAAATTAAGACATAAATATAACATAATTGTAGACCTTTTAGCTTTATACATCCACACTGTACCATCATGAGAATAGATATTCTTTTTCTTCTTTCTAATTTCCGAAAATTTAGAGTAAATTTTTAAAACACAGTTTACTATAAAAAATAATGAACAAATTAGCACTGAATAAATTGTTCTTATTTATAGTTAATTTATTTGAAAAGTCAATATTTTATGTTCCAGTTTCTGGCATGACTGCTCTGAAAAATACATCAGAAAAAATGTTTCCACAAAAAAGTTATAATTAACAGGATCAAAATTTCACATAGTTCCACATCTCTAAACTGATATAGAAATTTAATGATTACATAACTTCAACTACATCAGCAAATACATTTCTTTTACTAGCATACATCAATATCATCCCAATTAAAATACTCTGTAAGACTGCCTACGGTATTTCAGATCAAAATAGCTTTTACTGAAATAGACTTTCCTGCCTCTCTGATTTAGCATCTCACTTTCCCTTATCAGCAGATGGTTAGCCAAGTTCTATTTAAATCCATATGTCTTCCATAGGCATCATACAAATACTAAATTAAAAGATGAACAAATGTTTTAATGCTGATCAGATTAGCCTTTAAGTGAAAAAAGTAACAAAGTGGAGTTTCATTTCCTCCAAATGACTTTTACTACATCACGGTTAGATGACTGAAGGAGTTACATCCTTGTAAACTACCCAGACAAAAATAACTCACTATATGAGACAAGATTACAGAAAAAGACTTTCCTGACTTTGATTATTTTTTCATGAATCCTTCCTCTCTGCATGAATTCCAATCCTGGCAGGCAATAAATCTGGCACCAGAGGGATACTATAGTGTAGACATGGTTCAACATCAAGGCAAAGAACAGAAGAGCAGAATACTTCACCAGCTTTCTTTCCATACAGCTATACCCTTTCTCCCTCCTTTCCTTCCACTAATTTGCTAAAGGGTCAAGAAAACAGACAAGAACGCCCACTTGAGGAAAAGATCTCTGCCTTTATAGATTTGTTTCATAAATATAACCTGTACTTTTATTCATCTAGGCAAAGAAATGAAGATGATGAGTTTGGGTTTGTAGTACAAACATCACATGCATTCCTGAGTTCACAAAAGCTTTCAAACTCTCCTATCAAGGTTTGTCTCTAGTTAAGTCATGCTACAGGCTTAAGGAATAATATCTACTAGTATCTTTCTCTTCTTCTTATCACACTTTCTGGGCTATATGCCTTTGGGTCTCTGATTTGGTCATAAAATGATCTAGAAAAATGGTCTCATTACACATTTCCAGTTATCTTGAGCCTCATACCTAATATTCTAAAATATTTCCCTTCTTCAGAAGGAAGCAGTACATTATTAATATGTTAAATCATTCTTCACATTTTTGTTTCAACACTTGCCAGCACTGTGTACTATAAACTAATAATGTAGCTGTGCAGAAGACTGATTAAGTTCAACCAAAATTAAGACTAGAGCTAATTTTGTTTAAAATAAAAAATATTTAAAAAATAAATTTTGGAGTCATGATTTTTAAAAAAAGATAGACTTTTTAGGTTTGAACTGAAACTTTTTAAAGCCTAGAAATGCATTGGCAGATTAAGTCTCTAGATTCCTGTGTCACAAAATTCCATGAAACTTAAGAAATCTCTGCTTCACCAGATACCTCAGAAAAATGATCTATATCTATAGATATAGATATAGATCAAATGTTAAAATGTTCCATTAGAGCTCAAATACTTTTTATTTTTATATGAACCCTAAATAGCTGTAATTGATTTCTTCCAGAGTAAGTAACTCACTAGATAATCTTATATCCTAAAGGTTGTTGGAAATAATGCACAAAGTAATAATTTACTAATTTGTCAGTCCTAAAAAGAATCTTCAAATAATAATCAATTTACAATTACAAACTTAATTAATGTTAGAAAATTTGCACAGGCAGTATGGCAGTCTCATACAGGAATTAGAATGTGGTTTTCAAATGTTAAAAAATGCATATATCCTCATATAATTCTATTCAATTAAAGATATATTGATTCTAGACCTCCTAAAATATTAACAGTATAACAGGCCCAACAAGAAACAGAAATACAAAAACAGCACTGCCCTCAGGAGTTCACAATGTGCTAATGGATAAATTTAAAAACCTAGGATTTTCATTATCTCTCATATCTTTGTTTACTGTGTCCCATACTTGTCTAAAAGCTCCTTGCTTTTAGAGGAAAAATCTCAAATACACACACACACACACACACACACACACACACACACACACACACTTCAATGAACTTCAATTTCTAGCCCAGGAAATATCACATAAATTCTAACACTGTCATGAAACCCATACATTAAAATCATAAGAACTGGAAACTACACACATGCCAACTCAATCCCATGTAAACCCAAACCATCATGTTTGAAATGCATCATGTTTATTCATTAAAAATAGAATAACCAAAACTTCTGACTGAACCTGAATATTGTGTAGTCAATGTTGCCGGCCATAAGAAAGGTCAGAGCTGCTTGGGTTGGTCCTCTGGATTAGTCCTCAAGATTGGGCCTGTGAGCCCAAATGTAAACTCCAACTGCTACCCATTTCCAAGACTTTCATCCACCTACGGTTAGGTTAGCTATTATGACGCAAGTACAGATTGATTACCATATGATTAGAGTTCATAGTCCTTCAAGTTTGGAAGTAACTACCTAAAAGCAATCTAGATATAAAACTTAAAAGGTTTGTTTAAAATAATGGAAAATTGATATACTCAAGGTAGTTCCTTTACTTTTAAAATTATAATACATCTTCAGATAATTTTCAAAAGAATTACCATAAATTCTGTAATCATCACACAGCGAAGTGTGGTTGATATTTTAAAAGGCATTTTAATTTGTACTTACTATAACAAAACTTTAAAAAACATATTTTTAACATTAAATGGGTAAATAGGCTAGTAAAAAGTCATAAATAGGCCTATCTCTCAGATCCAAGTTGTTTACAAGAACTGAAAGCTTTAAAGCTTGGAAGATTTTAATCAAGACTTCCATTAACCCCCTACCAATATCCCAGAGATTGTAGGAATTTTAAACAAAAGGGAAAACAGAATGCTTTTAAAATGACTTAATGTGATACAGTATTAAGATATATAACAGTGTTAGCCATTAAACAACAGGTGATATATTACAGGCAAGCATTTCTCTTTTTTCTCAGTTATAAAATAAGACATTAAACAAGACTTGAAAACAAGCCACGGGGTTAAATCTAAGAGAAATGATTAGTGAATAAATCAGAACACCAACACATAAAACTAAAATGCTAAAATCTGATAGTTCTTATATATAATGAATCTATCAGACAGGCAAAGTAAGTATGGCATTCATTTTTAAATAGGTATTCAAGAATTTTTTCATGCATATTTTTTTCTTTGATAGTATGTATACATTATCCCAAGTAGTAGGGTTATTTTTCATTTATGTTTAAATAAGTGTGATTTACAGATATACATACTCTCCATATGAATATTTATATATTTAAAAGAAATTAAACTTTTTGAAATTATTTACATAATTAATTACTTTTTTTAGACTTTGATTTAAATACCCACCTTCTGCTCTAAAACTTACTCTTCTCTTTTAATTTTCCTGTTATAATAAGACAAACCATGCATGTCTTTGTGGTGTTTCTGAATCCTATCAATCAGGAAAAGATTTTGATATACCCAAAGGATCTTAAAATTTGATCTCACTAATGTCAAAATGCCACTACAGAGGAGTCCTCACTCAATTTTTTTTCATAGATTTTTTTGTTGGAGTAAAAAGCTCAACTTCTACTTAGAATCTCCTTAGGTCATGTACTTTGTTTCTTAAGCATTCCAAACACCACTTTTCAAGAACAAACTGATAAGCAACCTCTTCTGGACTAACTGCCCTTGATAGATTAATTGAGAAGGAGTTATTTCCATTTCTAAATTTTTACAACATTTTTTTTAACTATGTGGTACCTGACACACTTTTTTCTTGTGCTATAATCATCTTATCGAACATTATTTTTGCCACTGGTTTGCAAAAGACTTAAAGGATCAGTGTCTACCACTTGGTCATGTTAATGTTGCTCCTATAATATTCTGAACAAACTAGGCTTTCAGTTTATATTCAATTATTAAATGAATGTCAATTAATTTGGAAGTCATTCCAACTACTCTATTCCCTATGAGAAACTACATTTCCAGCTACCCATAGATATTTTCATCTAAATGCCTTACAAACTTCGTAAGTCCAAAACCAGGTCCATTATTTTACCCTCACAAAACAGCTAACTCTAGAATACTGCTAATAATATATTGAAAATAAATACAGTAAAGCATGTGAAACTTGAGCCAGGTTACTTGGACGTGATCCAGTTTGATCCAGCCATTCTCTAGCTGGTTGACTTTTGGCAAGTGAAGTAACATCTCTGAGGCTCTATTTCCTCTCTGCAAAATACAGTATCCACATCAAGGGGTTATTATGAGGATTAAATAAGTTACTGCAAGCAAAAAGTAAAGCCTTGTTCATAGTTAGTCTTTATCAAAGATTAGCTATTATTTGTCTCCTACCAGTCATCAAAACTCAAAGCCTCCTTTTGGTCACCACACATATAAACTTCACTAACTCTTGAAGATTCTCTGCCCAGCATTATCTACAGAAATCACTTCCCACCTTCACTATCCTAGTGTAACTTCTCTGTTATTACTCAGGGTAAGAGATAAGCCTACTAATGAGTCTTCACCACCTCAACTGTGTCCACCTTCTTTCCATGCCAACCTATGTAACATGGTCATATTAACCCTATTAAGGTGTGATCAAATTATCCTTTGCCCAAATCCTGGAATGGTTCTCTATTTCCTTCTGAGATAAAATTTTTCAAATAAGCGTTTTAGAAAATTATCCTAACCTGTATGTCAAGTCTTAGTTCCTCATACTATACTATACCTATCTTTCCATCAAGCTTTTCTCTTTTCTATAGCCTGAAAATGCCCCTTCCTAATCTCACATTGTTTCCTCTACATGGCTTACCCTTCCTGCTGTCATATTCACCTGCTAAAAGTCCAGCCTTTCTTTCAAAAACAAGCTCAGAAAATCTTTTGGGATAATTAAGTCGGTTTTCTCAATAGAATGTGATCTGTTCCTCTTTAAACAATCATACTCATTTTCGTCTCCCTTCACCTCTTTTATAGAAGTCTGATTGTATTTTAGCTGTCAGCATACCTGTCATATCACCTACAGCTCATTGTATATAACTTGAGTACAGAAACCTTGATCTACTCATTTTCATATCCTTTATAAGTTCTTCCACAGTTTCTGCCTGAAACCTAGCAGGTGCTAAATTAATATTTCTCAGATAACAAGAAACTTTAGAGACCAGTATAACAGGAAATAACTCTACAAAATTATCCTCTACTTTTTTTTTATTTCTATTTATATTTCTTTCAAGTTTTAGCATACGTTAGTTTGGTCTAGTGAATGTCCGTTTATTGAAAATAAATCCTGAATCTATATTAATACCAATATATTTTAAATTTGGACACTCACCAGCATGCATTCAAATCCCACAAACAGAAGTGTATTTTGTGAAAATTTCATGAACTACAAAATATAATGAAACTCCAGTGTTATGAAAGGACTTTGCCTAGAGAAGTCTAATGCTTGGAGAAGCAACTGAAAAGAGATAGGATATAGAATAATCCCATACTCTTTCCTTTAACACCTGATTTTCATACTTATCTTCCAATAAACTGTACAAATAGCTGTAAGCAAATAAAAGTAAATTTAAGTATTTCAAAATTCAGTTTGTGCACCAAACACTTCATTGAGTAGTTATTGGCATCAATTTCACGTGATCACCAAAACACATTAAGAAATGTGACACCTTACGAAATGTTTTGGAGACAGTTAAATCCCCATATATGTATAACTTTGTAAGTACATTATCCTATGAAATACTCGCTGAATGGCAAGGTGACTGAGAAATCTTTCAATTATGAAAATGAAATATATACCTGAGTGATTCTTTGCTGGTGCTTAAGAATTACACCTTATTCAAATTACCATAGTTATTAACTTTTCCTCTATAGTAATGTTTTTCAAAAAGTTAGGGTTCTATTTCTTAACTATAACTGCAAGGCAACTCGAATTAATGAAACCCAATACATGATACTGTTTTCTTGTTTCTCAGGATTATACATAAATGACCTGGTAATGTGAACTATGTTTGTCAAGAAACTCTACTACCGTGTTGTCCCATTGTAGGGACGCCAATTCTAGAAATTTAAAATTTCAAGCAAGTTGCAATTATTCAGCTATAAAGATATTCAAAGAGACACTATTTATAATAGCAAAAATTAGAAATAAATATCCAACAATATGAAATCATGAGACAACTCTTCTAGGACAACTGCTACAACATATAGCGAAATACTGTGAAGTCAATAAATACGATGTAGCAGAATATATACTACTATAAAAAAGTTTATAATTCATTATAAAGTAAAATTAAAAGTTATTTAATAATAAACATACAAATCCATGTTTGTGTGTGCAAGTCTGTGTGTGTGAATGAGCATGTCTGTGTGTGCATGTCTATGTGTGAGTGAGCATGTTTGTGTGTGCATGTCTGTGTGCGAGTGGGCACGTCTGCATGTGCAAGTGAGCATGTTTGCATATGCATGTCTGTGTGTGTAAGCATGTTTGTGTGTGCATGTCTGTGTGTGTGAGTAAGCATGTGTGTGTGTGTATGTCTGTGTGTGAGTGAGCATGTCTGTGTATGCATGTCTTTGTGTGTGAGTGAGCATATCTGAGTATACATGTTTACGTGTGTGACTGAGCATGTTTGTGAGTGTGCATATGTGTGTGTGTACAGAAGTGAATACATTAAAAATGTTGAGAACTTGCTTTATTCTTTTTGCTTATTTATATTTTCTAAAACATCTATAATGAACATGTATCTTAATAGGAAAGATAATGACAAGAAATCCTAATTTAACAACCTTTTCTCTTTCCCTGGACTTTTCCAACTTATTTCTCCACTTAATCCCTATCCTCACCCTAGAGGCCACCTCCTCTCCTGACACCCACAGGAGCGAAGTAGAAATGTGGACACTTTCATCATGACCACCCGTACTTCAAATAATGCATATATGAGTAATGACATATGAACTCTAAAGGAACATAAAGAACAAAGATAGGTTTATAGTTTTAAGATTTCAGTGGAATGAAACTGAATTATTCACATCCATTAAATAGAGTTTGAATGATTCACAGCCAATTTTATTTTTATAAATGTAATCAAACAGCTGGGATTAGAGTCTATTCATGGACTCATAAGAAATTTGCACCCCACCTACTAAAATTAGTTTCTGCATCCAAAATTCTGATTTGAACATCTGACTGTGAACAAAACAGGCATCATCGCTCAACGCCAAAATACTGGGGAAGGAGACTTTAAGCATGTCACTTTCTCACATGCTTATTTTCTCATTGTGCTGTCTTCCCTTTAACTTCATTCATAAGCAATCCCTTAACATGATTCTTTTGTAGCAAAGTTGTTTCCAAAGAATGAGCTTTCTTGCACAAAATAAGTTCAAAGAATATAATTGTGAAGCTTTCAGATGATATGTGTGATGGTTGCTTTTAACTTAGGGATTCTCAGCCACTGGTTGGAAATCACATTTAATAATTTGTAGTTCAAATATACATCTCTTTGGACATCAGCATCATTACATCTAAAATATAAGAATTTTGTCTTAAAGTTGCCTTGGGTATCAATTCATCGATTTGAATGTTTACGGTTTTATAGGAAATTTACTTGACTCTAGATTTGCTTGACTCTGCAACTGTCAAGAGATTTGAGAAACTGCATACTTCAAACTATAATCTTCCAAAGCAGGAAACAGTGTATGAGGCTTGAGTGACTCACCCAGGGTCACACGGCTAGTTAGTCACAAAGTGAGTCTAGAACACAAAGCCTCCCTTCCTCCAATCCAGAGCACTTTCCACTACATCACAAGAGAAGAGCAAAAAGAAAACATAAGATCTAATTTTACCAGAAAATAAAATACAGGCAGGCCTGAACCACAGCCAGAGTTAAATGTGGAGCATACCTACCTCCAAATCCAACTGGAACCTCAAAGGTTAGTATATATTTTAGACTCTTGAAAAATATTTAAATCACATGTGAATTTGAGGAAAGCTCTGATTTTAAAAACTCAAAAACATCCAGCAGTCACACAACATAAAGTTATGACAGTATATAACGAACTTGTAGACCACAGACTGCCCATACAGATAATCTACACTTTAAAAATATCCAACTTCCTAGAATTAGTTTATAAGTCAGGGAAAGAGGACAGATTTTCCTGTATTGCCAGGGAACTTTTGGGTAGCCAATTTCTGACATTAAGATTTAGATAAGCCAAATATGTATATCTCCTAAAATATAGCCAGCATTGCCTTCAATTATATTATGCTTTCAAAACAAATATACTTCTAAAATGTAACAAGTAAGGGTTTTTTTATTATTCAATGAACAAAAGAGGATGTTTCAAATGTTCCACACTGAGTCTTTTCTTAAAAACAGCAAGTAATTATTTTTAAGTAAAGTGAATGTCTCTTTCAAAGGTAGTGTTGTACATTTTTAGATTCCATACAGAAGGCTGGCTTAACTTGTTTGTCTTAAACATTCATAAATAACAACATACATATTTTCATAAATCTATGGGTAAGAGTGACCCAAGAATCTATATTTTAGCATATAGGTAGCACAAATGCAATGTTAACTCAGAAAGTATTCTTGCCCCTACTCCTTCAAATTTTCATAAGAAATAATAAGGATATTCTATGGTTAGCAATAATATATTACATATTTCAAAATGTCTAGAAGAGAGGACTTGAAATGTTACCAGCACGTTGAAATGATAAATATTCAAGGTAATGAATACTCCAAATACCCTGACTTGACCATTATTCTATGTTTGCAAAAAATTCCCATGTATATCCCACAAATGTATGAAATATTATGTAACAATAACAGAAAAAAAAGAATATTCTGACATTCTGAAAATTTTCTCAGTGAAAAATATGTAACAGAATCAATATGCATTTAATATATTTCAGCAACAAATTAAAACACAGATCATTAAATGCCATCTTTTAAAGAAAAGAGAAATCAATTCTTTTCTGTTGTATTCCCTCAAATCCCACCCCATTATTCACACATCCAACATACATCTGGGGAAGGCAAAAAGTTCAAAACTGGCTTGAGAAAGTGTGAAGGGTAGCAGGAGTATTATCCATGGAGGCAAAAAAAAGCAGAAAAGAGAGAAATTATTCCCCCAAGAAAGGCATAGCCTGAGTGGACTGCTTTCAATTAAAACCCTTGACTCAACTCTGCTTTAAAAAATGAGTTCTTCTTGCAAATCAATTTCTCTAAAAAATAAACTATACTGCACCTGCAATATAAGGTAAGCATATCATACCATTTACCTTGTATTGGGCATGTACTGTATTCCACATATGTTATATGCCACTTGCTTTTCTCCTAATTTTTTGCATCTACCATTAAATAAGTCAGTTTACAATTTAGAAGTTAATCCTTAAATATTTCTCCAATATTATCTCCATGAATTTTTATGAGCCAACTTATTTTATATCTTAAAAATTATTCCTTTAGATAATAGTGACTTGAATATTAAATACCATTTGTTATCAATCATGTGCTTTCTCATTTAAATAACTGGAATTACACTATATGAAAATATCCCAAAAAGATGATATAGCAACAGAACAATATGTACAAGGAGGTTCATCAAAGTGTTCTTTATAATTAAAAATTGGAAGTAGCCCAAATGTTCATTAATAAGGAATGTCTTAAACATACTAGGTTATCACTATTCCATGGTCTAATGAGATGCAAAATTAAATATTGTGGGATATATTTTTAGAAGAGGAAAAATGTCCACAATATATTGAAAATTTAAAAAGAAAATTATAAAACAGTGAGGTACCTGATCCTATACTTGAATAAAATATATATTTAAATATATATAAAGGATACATTAGATGCAAAATATGAACAGATAGGTTGGAATTTATGAGTGGTTTTCATCTTCAGTATATTGTATTATCCAACTCTGTGTATATACACACATAAAAACGTGTATGCTTAGATGAAACTAATCCTGAAATTGTAGAAAGTCCTCTAGCATTTATTAGCAACCATATTGAGCCAACGGGGGCTATGCAATGGTTATGAGTGGGGACTCTAGAACTACCAGGGCTAGAATTCAATCTCTGCCATTATGAGCAGTATGATCTGGGCAAAATACGTAATATCCAAGCCTCAATTTAGTTATTTAAATGATAGGGATAATAATAGTTTCAACCTCAAAGAGTTCTGGTGAGGATGAAAGGCATCCATCTGGTAACAAACTAATGGAAAGGCAGTAAACTTAATCCTACAAACTGTATGTTAAATTACTTGGCAATTGGTTATAAGTATCCATCTATTTTAATCAAATAATTTATTTTGTAATGCTTTCCTATATAATTGCTTTAAAAGTTTCACCAGATTTTGTTTCCCTCATTAAAAATTCAAATTTGATATCTACAAATAGGTATTCTTCTCTTACCCAATGCATATAGCTACACTCAGAAAGTTAATTCTCTGGGATTTTATGTGCTTTGTCTACCAAGACTCTTTTTATGATCGAACTTCAGTTCTGCATACAAAATTTTAAACTAAATGTAACGCTACAGGCAAATGCAATTCAATAAATCATGTTGTCATGGATCTTATCACTTCCTTCACACAAAATATTGTTTTAACCAGAAATCTACTTTAAAAATCTTTTCAATTATGTATCTTAATTCTCATAAATGCTTGATTCATCAAATTTTGATTCATAATCACTAACTTTTTTAATGTTACCACAATTATAAAGTGTATTTTGCCTTTAAAAATAGGTATCTATACTGTATATACTTAGCATTTTCTGGTTATTCATAATGTTCCACATATATAAATTTCCATGGTGAAAATGGTTTATCCTTTTCCTAACAAATATGTCTAAAGTAAATCTTTAAAATTAAGAAACTACCTTTTTAAGAGGCAAGTTAATATATAAAATTACAATTGAGAGGAATCATTTGATCATTCTGACAGGAATAATGACGCCAAATGCTGAATTTATCACAAGTGTGCTGTTCTCAGAAAAACAAAACCAAACTAAGATCCCTTTGCTTCGGTTCTAACCACTGATATAAAGTCATGTTCCAGACTTCAATGTATTTGTAAATTATAGTTCATTATAAAAGACTATAAATGGTGTTGCTTCTTCAAAAAAATAGGATCTTCAAACATCAATGAAACAATTTGCATGTCCTTAAACTAATAACATAACTAGATACAGCAATACCCAGCTTGCCAAGCTTCCTTGAGTTAATAGGGAGAGCAGTCTAAGAGTCTTTGCCTATAAACATTTAAGGATAGTTTTTGAACAGTATCTAAGGGAAGGGAGAATAAAATATATATGATAATGGAGATAATACTTACTTTTTTGGTAAGAATAACAAAATCCACAAAAATCCGAAATAAAATATTTTTGTGGCATTTTAGATTCATGTGCCTGTAAAATTGACCCATCAGACCAGGCTCTGCCAGAAAATCACCAGATTCATATCAACACTATACATCTCATTTTTGAAACATTCTGCCCCTGTGGTCCTGAAACTTGGGCCACCTTCTGTATACTCTTCACTTTCAACAACTAAAAATGCTCAACAATGGGTTCTTTTGGGGGCCCTGTTATCTCCTGGCTCATGCAGTCCATGGAAAAGAGAAGCCAAGCAAAAGATAGTTATACAGGAAATAATGAACAGACACTGTACTAAAGGATGACATTTCACAGTGACTGCAAACCTACAATCCAATTCACTAAGATACATCTGCTTCACCTGCTTTAGAAACCTGGGCCAGCAGAACTATGCCAGACCTCATAAACAGTCTAGGTTACAAGAAGGTGGTTGTTTTTTTTCAAGTCCTTCTAATGTTGGTGGGAGTGTAAACTAGGGTAGCCACTATGGACAACAGTATGGAGGCTCCTCAAAAAACCGCAAACAGAATTACATACATGTTCCAGCAATCCCACTACTGTACATTTTTCCAAAGGAAAGGAAATTAGTATATCAAAGAGACACCTGCACCCCCATGTTCACTGCAGCACTATTCACAATATGGAATCAGCCTAGGTGTCAAATGACAGATAAATGAATAAACAAAATGAGGTAAATACACACAATGTAATATATTCAGCCATAAAAAAGAATGAAATCCTGTCATTTGCAGCAATATGAATAGAACAGGCAAACATTATTTTAAGTGAAATAAGCCCAGAATAGAAAGTTAAACACTGCATGTTCTCACTTATATGTGGACGCTAAAAATA
Organism: Plecturocebus donacophilus; assembly: GCA_004027715.1. Classification (NCBI taxonomy): domain Eukaryota; kingdom Metazoa; phylum Chordata; class Mammalia; order Primates; family Pitheciidae; genus Plecturocebus; species Plecturocebus donacophilus. The sequence continues at coordinate 14,494 of PVKP010003970.1, forward strand.
AAGTGAAATAAAATAAAGTTTATCTCACAGAAACAAAAAACAGAACAGAGGATACTGGAGGATAGGAAGGGTGGGGAAAGAGAGAATAGGAAGAGATTTGTTGAAGGATATGAAATTATAGCTAGATGGGAGGAATAAGTTTTAGTGTTCTACAGCGCCGTAGGATGACTACAGTTAACAGTAATACATTATGTAGTTTCAAACAGCTGGAATATTAAAAGTCCCTCCTACAAAGCAATTATAAATGTTGAGGTGATGGCTATGCAAATTATCCTAATGTGCCCACCTCACATTATATGTATCACAACAACACTATATTCTCCATAATATGTACAATTAATGCGGGTGCATAAAAATAAAGTGCTTTAAAAAATGTGTGGGATAATGAAGCAGACTTATAGAAAAGAAATTTGATTACTAGAAAATTTCATTAATAAAACTAATAAAACAAAACTTCTATACCTATGAAATTGGTTTTAGTTGCTTTCTACTGTCAAAAACGGTATATAAATGTAAAAGGTGAATAATCACTAAATTTTAAAAAGCTACTTAAAGTTTACATGGTAAAATAGAATGTTCATATTCACTACTATACATAATGAATTTGATACATGGATTATATTTTTACAATCTAAACTCAAACATATTTGAGTTTAAATCATGTATTTTTCAAATAGATGTCAACAGAAATACATCTATATAGCACAGAAGCACAGACATGTACAAGAATTGCTCATCTCTGCATATAGTCAATAGTTTTTAATCATTTATTTTATTCTCAGGCAAAAAAATATGTATCAACTGCTACCTAAAGAGAAACTATCAACAGGGCCTAAAGACACGGCTTCATAACCAGTGTTTACAGAGTTACATACTTCCCATTTTTCCTGATATACTCTGATCTCTTTGGTATTTTACATATGCACATGTAAAAGTTCAAATCGGGTGAGAAAAACAGTTATGTACATAAACATTATGTTAAGTCAATGCTACCTCTATGATAATTGGAATTTTGTTTTCATTTTAATTAAATATAAAGCAAAATATCGAATATCACTTTTCACTTCAGACCATCTTTAGTTAAAAAAAAGCTCCTGCAGTCTTCTGTCAGTGGTTGTAAAGGCATTCAACATTGTCACTTGTTTAAATGTCTGTTTGGCTGCCAATGGACTGTCCCCAGAAGAACATTTTTGCATCTCAATAGTCTGTCCGGTATCAACAATCTTTAAACTATAAATTTAACGCCGCTGAAGAAAAGGGGAAATAACATTCGCATTGTAGTGTCCTGGTATCACACTTACAAAATGAACAAATGATCAGACTATTTCCACTTATCTAGCACTCTGCATCTGAGGATCTCAAATGGCCTGACAAACGCTAATTAACTAAACTGCACAACACTCCTGCGAGGGTGGCAGGCAGTATGATCCTCTCCAAGCTACAGATGAACGGAGATCCGGGGAGGCCCTTCCTTTGAAAGTCAGTGGCTCAACTTGCAACTCAACTTCCAAACTTAGAATGCAACTCCCCAAGCCCAGGCTGAGCATCTTTGCTGAAGCCAAGCAGCACAAAATGTAGATGTTAAAACTGACAGACTCTTCTAAAAAAATTTAAACTGGAAACCAAGATCGATCTCAGGGAGATTTATCCTTCCTGTGGGTGCAAGAAGAAAGTGTTCTAATAACTACGGCATTTGAACCTACGGAAAAATCTAAGCCTATGAGTTAGCTATAACATTCTGTTTTGAAAAATAATATGGAAGAGTTTACCTGAATGTTGATTTGCCATGAGTTCTCCCTAAAGATTCACCCAATAAATGAACTGTACTTCTGCATTTTTATTAACAAAAGAAAAACTATATGACGTTGGTTTTTTTCTGTGTGTAATTTAAGGACGGATTTTTGGGTCCTTATTCATGTAGTTATCAGATAAAAAGCCAAGTTTTCTGCAATGTAATATGCCATCTAAAAATTCCACCACAAAATAAAATCCAGGATTTCTTATTCAGGAAACAATAAGATTAAGCAGTTGTATCTGCATAAGAGTTTATCTAAAAAATAAACACCTTTGTGTAGATGTACATCAAAAAAAACCTATCAGAAAAGGACACAACTTTACATGAACCCTGACTATACTATACTATCCTATTCCACTTAGTTTAAAATGGTTAAGAAACAGCTATTGGAATATATAAAATAATTTACTTATACTTTTAGCACAGGTAATTTTAAACATGCTAACCTCTTCACAAACCTAAACCTTAAATCTAAATAAAAACACTGGGTTTTCAAAAATAATATTAATAAATATTGGTGACCATTTTCAGGAGGTGATTCATTTTTTATAAGATCTATTCTAGAAATGTTAAGATAATAAAGTTGTCATATAAGCTTGGACTATTTCTAGCAAAGATTCTAAAGGCCTTATTATTTCTTCCTACTAATACAAGAAAATACCCAATAATTTTGTAGAAATATTGTACAATTAATATGCAATGAAAAGTCTAGTTTTCCTAGAGCAATTTAGATCAGTTTTAATAAGATCAAGTTTATGGCAATGTGCCTTTTGTCACACTCAAAGCACAGTAGAACACAGGAGACATACACAACTTAAAAAATTTTGTATTAAGATCAATTTCATACTAATAACAAGGGAAAAATATACACATTTGCTAAATATACATAAATGATATCATATTGAACCCAAAACTAAAAGCAAACACTCACCCTGACCTATGCGAAAAAAAGGAGAAAACCACTAATGTTAATGAAGAGAACATTTCGAAATTTTAGCTCTTCTTGTGATTCTTTTATTTCCTTCCTCACTTTGAGTAGTTCAGCAAACTTTCATTGCTAAAACCAGTTTTAAAAAAGTTATAGGAAAGACTAATATGCTGAAAGCAACATTTTAATGGTGTGCTTTGTAATACAATCCTAACCATTTTCAGCCTTTTCTTTTAAAATGTTTCCATTACATACCAGCATAGTATTGAACTATGTTAAATCAACATTTTCTGTTGGGCAAGTTTTCCATACTTAATTCTTGATGTCACTCTGTACAGTATTTTAAAATGACTAAGTTTAACTTTTAGTATTAAAAACTGTATACATAAATGTTAATATACTTGCTCTTTTCATGCTATGTTGAATAAACTACTTAATTAAAAAGGCACTTCTAAAATCTGATAGTTTATATTTCTTAAATTGCTTACAATTTCTGAATAATTGTAAGGTAGTCAATTTCAAGTTTTAGTTTATTGTTTAAAATATAATTATACATTCTGTAGGCATATATTTATACACTACTGTAATTTTTGTTCAAAACATGTAAATTGTATTTGTATATTTCTATGGTGTATTTTAAATTATTACAGGACATCTTCACTAATAACTGTGCCTCTACAAATACAAACTCAAAGTACTTGGTTTTTTTGTTTGTTTGTTTTTTTGCCATTAGTAAACATGACCTCAAAATTCTGCTTTTTTTTTCTACAACTGGCAGGGTAATGAATTAGAGGTGTATATTTGCTATGATAAATACCAATTAATGCCACCAAAGTAGAATTTGTGCCAAATTCACAATCAGAATGGGTTATTTCTGTTAGATGTCTTAAAAAGCTCATCATCTAAGATATGTACACATTGAAAATTTCATATATAGCTAATAACCTAAATGTTGTACAATAAATTAAATTGGTTACCCTTCCTATTCCAAATATCCAATAAAATTGGTGATTTCCAAAAGCACTATTCAAATATAAAATGTGAATCTTAAAGATTTAAATTTTATTACAATCACAGAATGAGTCAATGCTCTTCCTTTTATATATGTATATGCACATATATATATTATGTAGCTTTATCTGATCTCTGAAATTTAGTAAATTACAGTCTTTGAAGACAATAAATCATAGGGTGAGGAATTTGGCTATTATTGTAGATAACAGCTAAAGAGTCTCTTGTTGAAGGCTTCCTACTGCAGCAGCTAATGTGGAGGAACTGAAAAGGCGGTTAAAATGATGCAACAGAAACTTGAAATCAGGGATTTAAGGAAGTGGAGGAATTGAGAAAAACAAATTTTTAGAAAAGTATTATCGTCTCCATCTTGCTCAAAAAATGTAACCACTATGCTCATGTTTTTTATGCCACTGCTTAATCAAGTGTCATTTCAAAGTCTTAGAGTGTATATATAAACAATAGCAGAAAAGGTAATATTCTAGAAACAGTCAAACAGTATGGCATCAAATGAAGATGTCATGGATGAAAACAATTTTATGTGGAAAAAGGAAGGACAGGGGTTCCAGTGATACAGATATAAGGCCCCCAAATATACCATACTCTCAAGATAAAGTATTAATTTAATAAAACATAGGACATTTCATTCCTGCCTTATAACCAGAAGCCATAAGTCACTTGATGCCAGAAGAGTAATGACATGCAAAGAAAACAAATACTGACAATTATAAAAATGCAGCTCCATGTATATTTATTTGAAAGGAGTTCCCTAAATTGAACCCCCTCTTGAAGCACACAGAAACTGTTTCTCTTTTTTAAGAAGTTACTCATGATAAACTTGCTTCTTCCCCGAAGGAAGGATTCTTTGTTTTTCACTGTACAGGGGCATCTCCTCCTCTGTATTCAAGCCCTTCTCTTAGCTCCAGGGCATGACTACAGATGGGAAAGGTAACAGCTTTTATAATTAACTGTGCACCTCTAAGGGGCGTTTTTCAACTCTGCTAGAGAATACTGAGAAGCACAGATAGGCTTCAGAGAATCTGCAGGAAATGAGAGCAGAGCAGCCAAGCAGACATTGGGAAGAGCAATTTTTCTCCCCAGTATACATCCAGAAAGGACTCACTGGTCTCTGACTCCCAGGTCAAAGCACTGGACTAACAGAACTCTGTTTCCTAACTGGGTCTTCTGCAAAGGTATCTAGTTTCTGATCCTACCTTCTATGCACAAACAAAGCTTCAAAAAGCTCAAAACCTTCACAGAGTTAAGGTAAAATGTCCAAGATGTGGTGCCTCAGGCGTCGAGCAACTATCACTTATTGGGAGCTCAGAAATTTTCAAAATCTAAGATTTTTTTTTAACAATGCTGGGTCTATATAATATGAAGAGAGTAATCGAGGATCTTACCTTACTCAGAGGTTTTGTTTTTTTTTCCACATGGAACTAGGTCTTTCCCCCTAAAAGATCCCGTTCATGTAAAATACATGGTACTCTGGCTGCTTTTCACACTATTCACGTTTAGGCTTTTCTCATTTTTTCCACTCTTCTTGGCCACTCGACAACAACAAGCATTGTCATTTGTACATAATTATACCGTGGCTTTTTTTAAAAAAAAAAAAAAAAAACAACACTATATTTTTGTATGAACGTCTCATCAAGGACATTACATTCTTAGTGATTTAAATCTCTGCTGACTTCCTTATTAACCATATACTGTCATACAGCTTAAAATTTAAAAATCATTTAGTTATTTCAATGTAACAGATGTGCATCCTTCTGGGATTCTAAACCTCCCTTCTCCAAATATGGCCTTGTTGTTTTGCATAATCACCAGGAATGATTAACCAACATTCAATCTGAGCTAAGAGCAAAGACAAACAAGTGACTGTCTAAAACGGCATCAAGTAAGTGCACAGCACACACAAACACACATGAGCTACTTGCTGCCACTTTGGCCTTAGGAGGATAAATCCCCAGATTGAGACAGATCATTAAGGTTCACTTCACACACGACACAATCCTATATAGAAAGAATGCGTGGTCCTCCTTTTGCCCTTCAAAACAAAGGAATAATTTAAAAATGAAACCTTCCTACCCGTAACAGGGACTGGGATTCATCCTTGGACTTGTTTTCTCCCGATGCAGGGTACTGCTGGGGGTGGGCCCCAGACTTCTCTCCACCAGCTGGCACCCCCTGCAGGAATCCCTTCGTCTCCACAGCCAAGCCATAAATAGGTCGTGCCAGGTGGGCAGCTTCCACACTGGGGCTATCCCTCAGAGTCTTTGTCTGCTCTTGGGTGCTGGACACAGGCGTCAGCAGCCCCAGGCTTGCTTGGGTGTATGACGGACTCCCCCGCAGGATGTCTGCCCCTCTCCAAGTCACGTTGCGAAGGTCATCACTGGAACTCTCGGTCCAAACTTTCTCTTTGAGCCCATCCTTCTCTTCTAGCTTCTCTCTCTTCACCACACTTTCAGAAACTGGCTCTCCCATTTTAGAGTCTGGGGTTAGCAGATTGTAGACCTTGAAGTCAATTTTGGGCTCCTCCTTGATGGTGGATATGGCATGACCGTCCTCTTCGCCGTTGGCTGTAGTGATGTCCTGTTCCTGGCAGTGAACAGTGTTGAAGTGCTCCAGTAGTGACTGAGTATCGGCAGCTGTAAAACTGCACTGACGGCATTTGTAGCAGCTGTGTGCTCTCCTGGAGAAGAAGAAAACAGTCATTGCAAAGACAGCGTTCTGAAGGGTTGTTTTATTTTTAATAGCCTTTCAGCACCTGAATTTTCTACCTACTCAGGCAATGTAGTAGAGAGAAAGAAATGCAATATTCTTAACACCCAAATCTGGAATGTAATTAACTGGCATTTTCAGGTCTATATAAAGAGCAAAGTTTCCTTGTTACATTAGCAGTAATGGATATCTCTCTCACACACACACACACACACACACACACACACACACACACACACACACACCATGCACGCATGCACTCTGCTCATGCTTGTGCACATACATTCCAGGCGATTAGCATTAAAACTGGTTAGTTTGCATTATTATCAAATGCCCCACTCTGTTCATTTTACCTTGATCGATGCATTTTACCCTGATGGATAATCATTAATTATATTATATAAGTCATTATTCTTATGTTTTTACATCTGACTTCAAATGCCCTTTCACTTTCTGTTATTTAAACTAAATTGAGGATTTTCCCCTGTATATGTAGTTCAATTTCTAATGCTGAAGCACTTTGAACAGCTTTTTCACATATTAAAAGGAACTAAATTTAAACATAAAGTGAATCATTATCAAATTATTAAATAATTTTTAAAAAGAAATAAAAAAGTGTTCTTTTTTATCATCAAATTCAAATCCATTTAGTGAATTAACTATGGCTGAATGATCTGTAAAATCTAGAAAATAAGGGGCATTTATAACCCAACATTTTTCTCTAAATGAATTCTATCCATCTATGAGAACATATAGACAAATTGAGTGTCTTTCGAGTGTGAAACACTAGGATAGATGCCTTACAAATATATTCATTATAAGGGTGTGTGTGTGTATGTGTGTGTGTGTATGGTGTTCTCTTTTTAAATGGCATAAGACAAGACATTTTATTATCAAATTCCATAGCATCTTCTGCTGTTAAAGAGAGAATAGTAACTACTACATTAGAACAAATATTTGATTGACAAAGAAGTATTGCATTGTAAAAAGCATAGCCGAAAGATACACAAGTGATATGGAATAAGGCATATTTTGTTTAATTTTAAAGGCTGTGTATGGCTCTTTAAATAAATATCGGGGAAATACTTTCTACTTCCTTGATATAACTTGCTGTGAGTTACCTACTTAAAGTAATCAAAATAAGTTTTGTGAGCTATTACTTAAAGCTGTAAGATACTGTAAGATACCTACTCATATATGTAATTTTAGATAATCATCAAAATGTTTCTTTGCCAGGCACTGGGTACACTTTGGTCAATAAAAGATATATAGTCTTTGCCCACCTGGTGCTTAGAGTCTAGTCAGGAATGACTAGACAGGAAGTTTCACATGACTATAAGTCTGTAAGTACGAAGAGTGATATGACCTAAGAATGAAATGGATGGTAATTGGGGTAAAAGGCCTCATAGGTAATCAGGAAGGACTTTCTGAGGGAGATATATGAAATCAAAGGGTGAAAAGGAGCTATCCTTGGAGGATGAGGAAGAGGAAAGAAACCACATTCTAGCAAGTCTGAGACACTGAAAAGAGGACATTGTGGTTTTAAAGGAATAAATGAGGGATGCATGTCAATTGACAAGCCTGAAGGGTTATCTAGAGTTCTGTAGATCATGGTAGGGATAGGGGATCTCTTCAAAGGTAAAAGAAAGCAATCAGCTGGGGAGTAGGTGGTCAAATGCATGTTTTAATTACTCTGGGACTGTAATAGTTTATCAATAACTTCATTCCTTTGTAAGACATGTCAGATGGCTGAAATTCCAAAAGAGTGTTCCTATTTTACAGAAGCAAAATTCAAAGGTGTAAAACACATAACAAAATCTCTGTTTGTTAAGAGTGCTTAATGTAGCACACAAGAGCTTACATTTTGTTGAGTAAATATGGATATTTGCTTTTTAAAGAAGATTCTTTCCAATATTTTCTCCTATTTATTCGATTGCCTAAGTAGTAAAGATAAATACAACAAATGGCAAATAATGGGAAGATGGATTGACCATAAAAGCACAATAGTAAACATAATTTTCTCAAGTGGAAATAGCCTAATCTTTAAGGTGAAGATGGTTATGACCAAGAGGAATAATCTTGCCACCAATATCAAGGCCAGAAAATTCAAAAACAGGATTAAGAATATAAAACACAATAGACAATACCTAAAATCTAGGACCCAGAGCCTCATGGATCTCATCTACAAAAGTTTCTTATCAAAACCACATTATAGGTTGGGCCCAGTGGCTCACGCCTGTAATCCCAGAACTTTGGGAAGCAGAGGCGGGCAGATTACCTGAGGTCAGGAGTTCGAGGTCTGCCTGAACAACATGTGAAACCCTGTCTCTAAAAAAATACAAAAATTGGCTGGGCATGGGGACAGGCACCTGTAATCCCAACTACTTGGGAGGCTGAGGCAGGAGAATTGCTTGAACCTGGGAGGAGGAGGTTGCAGTGAGCCGAGATCATGACACTGCACTCCAGCCTGGGAAACAGAGCAAGACTCCGACTCTAAAACAAAAACAAAAACAAACAAAACACACACAAGCACACACACACACACATTCTAGTTTAATGGGAGATGAACACATAAATCTAAAATTATCCTACTGAATATATTCTACACAATGTATTGAGTCATGGAAATCAAAACAACAACAACTTATGAAAGCACTTAGTGAGCTATGATTGATTTTGACCCCAAGATGTTTATAATGGACTCACTGCCCACTTTGGCATGTTTTGGTTCTGTGACATGGTGAGATCTCTGCTTGAAATCTCTAATGAGATCCCAGCCTATAAATTAAGACTATAAATTACCACTGACACTTCTACCGAAACTGGTAACTCCAGTGATAAAATGCCAAAGGATTACAGTGATTCTATTTCAAGATATTAAGACTGTAAATACCAGGGTGACAAGGAGGAGAAAGGATCAAAATATACGAAAAGACATACAAAATTCTTGTGGACCACACAGCAAAATTATTTTCAGTGGTATACTATCAGTTCTTACTGGTATAACAACCAAGCACACATAAGAGTGCAGACTTATTTTTTTTTTTTTGAGATGGAGTCTCACTCTGTCACCAGGGCTGGAATGCAGTGGCGCGATCTTGGCTCACTGCTACCTCCGCCTCCTGGGTTCAAGCAGTTCTCCTGTCTCAGCCTGAAGAGCAGGGATTATAAGCACCCACCACTATGCCCAGCAAATTTTTTATATTTTTAGTAGAGATGGGTTTCACCACATTGGCCTTGGCCAGGCTGGTCTCGAAATCCTGAACTCGTGATTCATCCACCCCGGCCTCCCAAAGCACTGGAATTACAGGCGTGAGCCAGTGTAGACTCTTAAGGAGAATACTTAAGCTTTAACCTTTGGCTCTGTATTCTACAATGTAAGTAACTTTGAATAATTTACTGAACCTGTCTCAGTGTTCTCATCTGCAAAATGAAAATAAAGTTGTCTCTTGATAGGATTCTTGTGCATATTAAGTGAGAGTTAACCAGTATAAATCCTAAAATTAAATAAAGCCCCTCTGTTCTTTGTGAATCCATATTCTGTACTGTTTCTGCAAGAGTTTAAACTTATAAACTGATGTTTTGGTATCATTCTTTGCCATTCCCCCATTTACCTCAACCATGACAAAAAGCATTTTTAAAACCAAGCTTATGTCCTAAAAGATCTGTTGCTTCAGGGCATAGCCAGGTAGAATATATTCCATGCTTTTCTGCTTCATCTAGTGGTGTTCAATGACATGAAGGAATGAGCAGTTTAGCCTTTTACTGCTTAATTGTCAAGCTTTACTCTTTTTTCATTAATAGCAGTCAGACTCAGTATCTTCAGATTCTAAATAACAAAAACAGGAGGGGCATTACCTGTGTTTTATTAAAAACTTGGGAGGTGAGGATGTTTTATGAATGTATGAATGTTAAAGTTGTTTAAAACATGGAATATCTAGTAATATATCTAAATAATTAAGATTATGTCGCTTCAGTATCTACTGATTCTGAATAAAGATGAAGGAATAGGAGTGGCTTAAGAATATTTCTAGACTGCAGAATCAGTAGATACTGCAGCTACATAATCTTCACCTATGATTTAACCAATACTTCCTCCCTATTATATAAGGTCCCAGGGCCCTGCCCAAAACATGAGTTCATCACAGGGTATCACACCCTGAGACAAAGTGTCTGAGTCTTCTAGGATTTCTAGTTTGAAGTTCCTGTAGCAAAGGACAACTCCCTGACTCCTGGCAGGTCTCAGCAGGAGCTGCTCTGATCTGCCCAGAGAGGACCTCATGAACCAAATGACCAAGGCAAAACCACCTATGCTACAGCTGCTGGAGAACTGTAGGAGCACAGAGAAGAATGAGGATAGGTATAAAATACAAAGGAAACAGGAAGTGCAGGGAGTAAGTTTTCCAGGAGATCCAGGTTTTATGTTGAAAAGGAAAACACATTTTAACAGGAAGGATATTACAACAAGGTTATAAAAACAAGCTCAATTCACACATCTTTTCTTTTGCAAGTTCAAAGCACTCATGTCTACAGGTTCTCACGCTTCACTGAAGTATATGGCCCATTTTACAGATAGTAAAATGGATAAATAATGCCTTGCCCATTTCATCTATATCAAGTCAAGAACATAGGGCTTCTAAGTCCCAGAACGGTTTTATTTTTCTGTTTTTCACTGCCTACCTTTCTAATTTTATATAAAAGTAAGTTACTGATGATATGCCAAATGAAACATAGGCGACGGAAAAGGTCTTCAAACAGATAAAAGAGAAACTGACTACAGCAATGGTTTGCAAAACAGGCTGGGCAGCATTGCAACTTAAAGAGCTTCTTTCTCAGCAATAGAGATTCCAAGTCTTCCTTGTCCCACTGAACCAGAATATCCTGGGCATAAACTGAGAATCTAAATATTTAACTTTAGCAAAGTCCTCAAACGACGCTAACACGGGGACCAATACCCATAAACCAATATTACTAGCTATATCATGGCTCTAAGCAACTTAATGAATAAACTGGCAAGACATCTCCTTCCTCCCAAGGCTTTAATAAAATACAGGCAAAGACCTTATTATTGTTGTTATTCAGAATCTTAAGATTCTGTGTCTAACTACTATTAATGAAAAAAGAGTAAAGCTTGACATTTAAGCAGTAAACTGCTAAACTGCTCAATCTTTCAGGCTATTGAACACCACTACGTGAAGCAGAAAAGGCAATTTGCTACAAAGTGCTCTTGAGACTTGAACAACTCCTTTCTCCTTATATTATCCACCCTAAATGAATGACAGAAAACATATTAAAAGACAACATTACTGTCAAAAGCCTAGAGCAATATAAAGTTTTCAATACCTATACTAAAATCTAGACCAGTACTTCTCAAACTAATGTGTAAAAATTACCTGGGGATTTCATTAAAATTCAGGTTCTGATGCTGGAAAACTAGAGTAGGATCTAATATTCTATATTTCTTCTTTTATTTCAAATATTCCCAGATCCTGAGAATACTCTGTACTTCTCACAAGTTCCTAGATGATGCCAATGCTGTTGGTCTCCAGACCATACCTTGAGTAGCAAGAATCATGCAGCTATAGTCAGAAATAACTCATGACAAGTGTGTTGGCTTACAGTGGACTCTTAATATACCTCCATAAACTCAGCAATTTTAGAACATTCCCAAATAAATTTTTTAAGAGACGAGGTCTCTCTATGTTGCCCAGGCTGGCCTTGAACTCCTAGGCTCAAGGGATACTCCCACCTCAGCCTCCTGAATAGCTGGGATTACAGCCATGCCTCACGATTCTCAGCTCCAAGATGAATTTTTTATGAGTGACAACATTGTTATCCTTCTTAAATCACATCCAGCTTCTGAGTCAACATTCACAGCTTTATAAAATAAATTACATGCACAAAATTGTCAGAAATAATCCCAATTCATTTTTTCTTTATCAGTGTTTGGGGATTTTCTTTAAATATTCTTTAGTGCTAGGTCATTTAAATATATTGCCCACAGCAATCACACAAAGTATATATTTCCACCCCACATTGCAGATAAGGAAGCAGAAGCGCAGAAGAACTAATTAACATAAAAATATTGAAGGAAAAATAGAATATTTTTGCTCTTGTCTATGGTTACTGTTTCATGTATGTTATTTGATAGTTAAGGTAATGATTGTTCAGGAATTAGTTCCTAAAAGATTTGAGCATATTCTCTGACATGTATCATTCTCTCAGTTATAACTGACAAGATCTTCAATATAATGTCACACTTCCAAATAATAAGACTAGATTATAACAAACCACACTAAAAGGAAACTTTTCTCAAGAATAAAAATTTAGTCATTGTGAAAATGCATTAGTCTGGAACCTCCTCCAACCTACTGAATGCATTTTCTTTTCATCAGTCTTAACACGAAAACTTCAAAGACATTGAGGAAATTTTTCCTCTATTTCTCAAGACCCGACTTAACCACCCCCTCATCCATAAAGACTTCCCAAATGATTCAATCCAAGAATAAATCTAGTGTCTTCCTCATTACTCTAAATCCTTGTATTCCTCTTAAATTTTTTTTCACAGATGGTCTTTGATTACAATCAAATATATGCCTCACTTTACAGGTATATGTAATTACCCTAAGGTTGAGACCAAAGCTCACACATCTAATTTATTCCCCTCATCACAAAACGTCCAGATAGACAGAAAGTATCTGCTTAATAACAAAGAAATGGACAATCACAGCTCGGGATGTTTGGGATACTGGATTAAATACACAGGGTCACAAAGCAGTGGAGAAATATTAAGATGTACACAATTATTTTGCAAATGGCATATTTTAAGTGGTCCTTTGAATAAACTCTTCATTATTTAAAAACTCTAAAATTTCTGGCTACATTAAACCAAACTAATTTAAAAGATTTTACAAATATATGCTTTGTATTAATCTAAATTCTCTATCTTCCTGCTACCCTGATAGCAAATACTTTCTTCATGCTATCTGAGGAGAAAAGATGTCATTTTATAGGTCTCCATAGCATAAGCATAAGGTCATTACATAAAACACAGAATGCTCAGTTCAATTTAAATTTCAGATAATAAATGAATATTTTAGTGTATGCCCCATAAAATATTTGGGACATATTTTTATAAAAGCTCACTATGTCCCAAACAGTATTTGACAGTGTGGAGGCAAGTCAAAGAAACTTTGATTAAAGAACTAAATCATGCTTTCTCTCCAGGCAGATGACATCAAGTTGCCTAAAAAGATCAAATTTGAATTCAATCCAAGTGACTTAGAATCTTTGTGAAAAAATATGCGTTATTCCTTATTCTAATTTATAGAATTTTCATGTGCTATAAAAAAGCATTTGTTTTTTGATCCTTCCATGTTTCAATGCACAATGGCCTTTTTTCACAATAGTAGTATTTCATTCTTTAGTAGAGAATAGTATACATTATTTTCATAATTCATAAAGCATTGAGGAATGCTTCTAGAAAAAAATCAGCTAAAAGATGCTACTCCATTATTAAGCTGTGATAATATTTATATTTTTATAATAAACCAACTCACAGTGTATGTGAAGTACATCTCTGAGGGATGACTTGTTTTTTTCTTTTAAATGTTAACTTCTTGAGATTTATGTCATCACTTGAAGAGTCCCTTTTACTAAATAACTGTATATTACTTTCAATACTGTTTTAAAATCTTAAGTATAATCAATGAATAATTTAACCACAGTTTTTATTCTTCAATGACTAAAAGAAGCATCAAAGTAAATGAATAAATCATAAATACTAATTAATTAGACTTTGAAAGGTATTTTTTGGTCATTACAGAATCAAACAACTACAGATAAATTATCACAGAAGTGGGGTAAAGGAAGGTGATTCAAATACTTAAATTTAAATGTAGTTCAAGTGGGTCTGACATCTAATAAAGTAGTCATTTTTGTAATGTATGTATTGTTGGTATAAATGTCTACAATGAGTGGCATGTAGCATTACTGCCACTGTAATATGATAAAATGAAAAACGAGAAGAGAGTGGCAGGAACAAAGGCAAAAACAGAATTACAGATGGATTATCAGTCAATCTTTTAGAACTGTAAAATAGTTAAAAGTGTAGAAGCAGTCTACAGATCATAATCTAAGAAAAATTAAAATTCTGAATGAAAATAATTACGTTTACTCATCTTGCATTTTTAAGTTGAAATAATCTGATTAGTATTTGCTCAGCAATAGTAACTGGCTTTTGGGGAGATGGGATGAGGTACTTTCATCTTCAAGTGGTAGAAAAAATACTACTAACTCCATATCTTAAAAAATCAAGCTTAGGATTCCCTTTCAAAAGATAAACATTCCTACAAAATGTTCATAAAGATAAGGTTTCCTATAAAATAGAAAGTAAACTAGGAATAGAAAATTATTTATACAAACAGAAATGGAATAGAAATTGTGTCTAAAATGTGTCTTATTCCAAGAGTTGAAAACTGTTCTTGCACAGTATTCAGAAGCATTAATTCTGAAATTGTTAATAAATAATGTATACAAATAAAGGCAACAGCTTTGTGAGTTTTTGTTTATTTTTTGATGAGTATTAAAAGCAATTGATTTTTTAGGTATTATTATTTTAAATAGGTATTAAAAGCAATTGATTTTTTAAGTATTATTATTTTAAATATGACACATAACATATACAAATTTAGATGCAGCCATGGAGGGTCTCACCCTTTTAGAAACTCTGTATTGACACACCTTATACTTGGAATGGTCAGATGTGTTGATAATTAAATGCTTATCATAAAAATCCCTTTTTCAGAATCCAAAGAGCACGCAGTCCATATTATTTCACAGAGATTTTGTGAGATAGATTGAGCAGCAGCTAAATTAATCAATTAGTGAACCAATGTCAACTCTTTCAGTCTGAGTTTACCTATCTTATGTCTAAAAGTTGCAAGCATTGTTTAAAAATTTAAAAATGCATTCATAAATCTCCTAAAAGAATCTTGTCATTGCATATACCACCAAAATATGTGTCTAGTTTCCACATTTTAGCCAACAATGAACATTTTAATATTTGTACGAGACAATAATTATATTACTGAGTCTGTAGTAGTTCTTTACTAGTGAGTTCTTTAATAGTAAGTGAGATGGATCATTCATTCATGTATTTACTGGACGTGGGCACTAATGAGAATTGATGACTCCTTTTTTATTTTAAAGTTGTACAATTTATGTTAGTGACATACAAAAAATACACACACATATTCATTTATATCTAAGTTCACAAACAAAAACTGAAGCAATTACAGAATTATAAAATGTGATTTTACGTAAGTAAATAGAGATCTGTATTTGTGTAGACAAGAACAGATTCTATATGGATAGATATAGATATGATTACATATGATAAAGAAAGTACTATTTATGAGAGTAGAATACATGTATATCATATACATATGAATATATATATACTATGATTATCACATACATATGACTAACATGAATATCATATACATATGAATATGATATATATGAATATTTATGATATACATATATCAACTATATACAAATATTCATATGTATATCATGTATACAAATGTGTACATATGATATACATATGAATATTTGTATATAGTTTCATTTTGCTAGTTGTTAAATTTATATAAAATACCATACCACTGTGACTTTTCTTTATCTTCTGTTTTGATTCAGTCAAAATTATTCTTATAAGATTCATCTATGTTGTAGTCACTTGTCATTTATTCAAATTCACTACTGTAAAACATTCCACTGCTTGAAAATCCTACAAATAATTTTTTTTGGATAGACAATCAGAGTTTTTTCCTATTTTCATTTTAGACTGATTTTGCTTTGGTTGTTTCGTTCTTTCTAAAAATACAATTACGAGCATTTTTTCACACATTTCCTAGCAAACCCATGTAAAAGGTTTTCTTCTGAGAAGTAAAATTACGTAGTCACCAGGAATATGAACATCTGATATTCCCAAATTTGCCTTCCAGAGTTGTATGTTCCAACCATTTCTATCCCTTACAAGGTGTTTAATCATAAAGTCTATGTTTTCTGAGATTAATAAAGTGATCTCTTTTTTGTTTGGTTAGGAATGGTCCTGTATAATTTCATCTATCCTTATCTTTTTGTTATTGAGGTCTAATTTGATTGCACTGAGTTAAAGGATATGTTCTACGAGATACTGTTTTCAGAAATTTAATTTATTTTTGGCTTAATATGTCTCAAGTTTTAAAACTACTCTATATGTGCTTAAAAAGCAGGTACATTCTCTAATTGGTACATAATGTGTATATTTTTATTAAATCAGGTTTGATAATTTGCTGTTCAAATCTTTTCAATTTTGAAATTTTTTTTGTGCTTAACTTTTAATAAGGAGTTTTCTTAAAACTTTATCACTATGATTGTGGTATGTCCTATTTTCCCTGTAATTCCTCTATCAGTTTTTGCTTTACTTATTTATATTTATATTTTGTATATTTAGAACTGTTGTATCTTCTGAAGAAGTTAAACCTCTTATTATGCAATGATCCCTTCTTTCCTTCATACACCATTTGTATGAGATTGATAAAGATACCTCCATTTTCCTTTACCTTGTATTTGCTAATATAACTAAGTTTATTCTTTTCCTTCGAAAATCCAGAGACTTATGTTTCAGGTGTATACCTAGTAGGCAGGATACAGTTGCATTTTCTTTTTCAATATCATCTAATATCTTTTCAGTGGAAAAGTTTAATACATACATGTTAATTAAGACTTTTGATACCTGCAATTTTTTGTAGATTTTACTTTAAAACTTTTATATGTCTAACTTTTCCCATATATTTTCTCACCACTTTTTTAAAGTTGATTAAATCTGACAGGTGTTCTTTATTTCATTATTCCATTTTTCTCTTCTATACTTTTGGAAGTTATGCATTCATTTTCTATTCTTTCATTAGTTAGGATTAAATTTTCCCAGTGTGTATAACAAAGTCCTAGCTCACTAACTCCCATCAATTCAGGGGTCTTAGAATACCTTCATTTTAGTCATTTTCCCTTCAAACTTCATAATAGCACTGCCCAATACCTTAGTCTTTGTCACCCAGGCCAGTGGCATGATCATGGTTCACTGTAGCCTCAACTTCCTGGGCTTAAGTGATTCTCCCATGTCAGCTGCCTGAGTAGCTGGTAGCTGGGACCACAGGCATTCACCACTATAATCAGAAATCAGATCATCTTTTTTTTTTTTTTTTTTTTTTTTTTTTTTTTTTTTTTTTTTTTTTTTTTTTTTTTTTTTTTTTTTTTTTTTTTTGATAGAGATGAGGTCTTGGTATGTTGCCCAGGCTGATCTCAAACTCCTGGGTTCAAGCCTTGGCCTCCCAACTGCTGGGATTACAGGTGTGAGCTACTGTGCCCCATCTAGTCTCTTCCTTTTTTAACTGCATAAACGAGACAGGCAATGTTTGTTTAGATTTGCTCAGATGTTTCCCTAGTCTTCACTTATTAGAAAATGTTTTTGCTTTGCTCTTATTCTTGGGAGATAGCTTTGATGGGCAGACAATACAAGCTGAGTATTTGATATTTTTTTCAAAACTGAATAATAATATTCCTCCTTCCTCCAGTTTTCATTGTTGCTAATAAAAAGTCTTTCAACCTAAACCTCTTTGCTGAGTAATTGATTTCCTGGTAGTCTCCAGCTGCTTTTAAGGATGTCTCTGCCTTGGCATTTTCGCTTTAGCTACAATGTGTGTGTAACTGAATTTATGTGTATACATCATCCTGCTTAGGGTATGCTATGCTTCTTTGTATCTGAGTATTTATGTATTTCATTAGTTCTATAAAGTCTTTTTCCATTTTCTTCTTAAATACTGATTACCTATTATCTATATTTTCTTTCTTCTACAACTCTGATTAGATATATGTTAGAACAGGTCGTTATATTCCACGTCTTACTATACGCCCTTGATATTTTGCATCTCTTTGATCTCTCTTCAATATTCTAATGCCTCATTCTGATTAATTCATTTATTCTCTTTCATTGTCTAATATGTAGTTTAATCAATCCATATGTTTTAAGTTTCAATAGTTATATTTCTGAACTGAAACAATGTTATTTGTTAATTTTTTGGGAATCTTGATAATTTTTTAAAAATTGTACTTTAAGTTCTGGGATACATGTGCAGAATGTGCAGGTTTGTTACATAGGTATCCATGTCCCATTGCTGCACCTATCAAGCTGTCATCTAGGTTTCAAGCCCACATGCATTAGGTATTTGTCCTAATGCTCTCCTTTCCCTTGCCCCTGACTCCCCAACAAGCCTCAATATGTGATGTTCCCCTCCTTGTGTCCATGTGTTCTCACTGTTCAACTCTCACTTACAAGTGAGAACATGCAGTGTTCTGTTCCTGTGTCAGTTTGCTGAGAATGATGGTTTCCAGATTCATCCATGTCCCTACAAAGGACACGAACCCATCATTTTTTATGGCTGCATAGTATTCCATGATGTATATTTGTCACATTTTCTTTATCTTGTCTATCATTGACGGGTATTTGGGTTGGTTCCACGTCTTTGATATTGCGAATAATACTGCAATAAACGTAAGTGTGCATGTGTCTTTACTGTAGAATGATTTAAACCCTCTGGGTATATACCTAATAATGTGATTGCTGGGTCAAATGGTATTTCAGTTCTAGATCCTTGAGGAATTGCCACATCTTCAATGGTGGTTGAACTAGTTTACCCTCCCACCAACAGTGTAAAAACATTCCTATTTCTCCACATCCTCACCAGCATCTGTTGTTTCCTGACTTTTTAATGATCACCATTCTAACTGGTGTGAGACAGTATCTCATTGTGTGGTTTTGATCTGCATTTTTCTAATGACCAGTGATGATGAACTTTTTTTCATGTTTGTTGGCCAAATAAATGCTTCTTTTGAGAATGCCTGTTCATATAGTCTCGTGTTGTTTAATCATTTTTTAATTGTAACTTTCATGTATTTGAATGCTTACTAGTCTTTTATAACTGAAAACTCCTGTATCTAAAGTGACTGGGTATCTACATCTATTATTTGTGCTTTCTTCTGATTTCACCTATGGTGGCTTATTTTCCTGTTCATATGGTGAATTTTCATAATAGTGAGCTCATATAAGATTTACCTGTACCCATCAATATCTTGGAGGTAACAATTGGAGTACTTTTCTATACACAAATTTGTGTTTAATTACATCAGAAGTCAGAGGAAGTTACTAAAGTAAAAACCCTAGCCACCTTCAAGATCTAAGTTTAAAGCAAAATTCAGATTCAACCCCTTCTCTCTATGAGTAACTCCAGGCTTAGTCTTCTGGTCAAATGCAGCATCGACACTGGCATTTGTCCTCAGTATAACCTATTTCAAGCTTACTCTTCACGTCTCCCTAGTTTGCATTTAGTGCACTCTTGGTGAAAGGGAGAACAAAGTATCCAAAATTTTTCCTTAATTTGTAGAAGTCTTGCAATGCATTGCAAAATATGTTTTATCTAGTATAGCTGTTTTATAGGGAAGTAATCCTACTAATTCTACCAAAAACATAAGTTATAACACTGAAAATTTTGATAAGAAAAATAGCAGTCAATAGAGAACGGGTACACAGTTGAATTAAATAATACATA
Organism: Plecturocebus donacophilus; assembly: GCA_004027715.1. Taxonomy (NCBI): domain Eukaryota; kingdom Metazoa; phylum Chordata; class Mammalia; order Primates; family Pitheciidae; genus Plecturocebus; species Plecturocebus donacophilus. The sequence goes on from PVKP010003970.1 coordinate 34,604, forward strand.
ATAAAAGAAATGCAGTGAGCAAACCACTCATTAGCGGAATATAATAAATCAGTCATAATATGAGTTTGAGGTATTATAAGTAAATACTAAACATTAAGAGAATGGACCAAATCCATTGCTGACTAGATCATGTTTGCAGTTCCACCACGTTTAACTCAGTTCTTAAAGAAAACATCCATGCAATGGAATCGATATTGAGATTTTCACTCAGAGCTCTAGATCAACTCTTCTGCTTCTCAGCTACAGTAATTTTATAGCCAAATGATTTTACATATTTTACAGTTCATGGCTTATGCTAATTTTTACTATACTCTTAAGTTTCCTATATAAAGCACTCAAAAGCATAGAATATTTCACAGAAATAACGCAGAACCATGACAGAAGTTTCCCAACATGAATAATCTGAGTAAACAAATTTATTATAAAGATAATATGTGATAAGGTAAACTTGTCCTCTTATTCTATCTTAAAAATGAGGCATTTTTGAAAAATGCTTTGATAGCAGATCAAGTTCTAAACATCCATGTGACTATGTCCTTTCACATCTCTGGGGCTACCATTACTGTTCAGCTTTCAGTGGAGTTTCTTTATCTTTTTTACTAAGCTGTGACTTCTGAAATTGTAAGGCTCCAAATTTCAAATATCTCTGTAATAACTCATAAACAGATTAGAGATAAACTACTCAGCACCTTAAAGGATCTCTGGTCAGACAACTACATCAGGATTTAAACATAAGTGCAAGAATATTTTAATGCCCTAGGGACAAGTGCTATTTAACTTTTTAGCTAATAAAATGCTGAGCAGTTGACTTAAATTCAAAATAAACAGACAACTGTCATTTGGTATAGAAGCCTAGGTCCTCAGAAGGGTTCCAAGATCATATAATAGTGAAGGATTAAAATGTAACTCACCTTGGAAATCTCAGCTTATTCATAACTACTGTGAAGCCAAAAACTCACAGGGATCTCATTTACATAAAGATATTCACTGAGCTCCCATTAGGCATCCTGCCACTGTGTTAAATCGTGCAGATACAGTGGTGAACAAGAAAAGAATACTTCTCTTTTCTCTGGAGCTTACTTTCATCACTGAATATTAACTAAATTCTGACATTATTCAGTAATAGTCTTATTCATACTTTTATTTCTTGGATGATTAGTTTGTTTACCTAAGGCATGTGAAAACCCTGTTTTCCCAGACAGATTCTCAAGCAATGCCTCAGCTACATCAATAGAAAAACAACTTGTCCAAATGTTCTGGTAGCTAGATGTATCAGAATAAGTGTGTGTGTGTGTGTATGTGTATGTGTGTGTGTGCATGTGTGTGGGTGTGCAGGTCCATGATGTGTGTATGTTCTGGCTGGTTTCCTCATGATTAAAGAAAATCATGATGATTTCTCCAAAAAAAAATCTGTAAAAAACATGGACTATCTGATTTTTATATCACTCAATAAATGTACATGCAGAATGTGCGCAAACGCATATATCCACACTAGTAAAGCTCAGAAAGCAGCTGATGTCTGCGAGCTTCAGAAATAAATTAACATGCAGCTAACATCAGAGGAGCCAGAAACACTCATTGCAAGTGTGAACACATATTTGATTGCAGGACTGTGTCTTTCCCAGGGCTGACCTTATAAATTAAACAGTGTAAATCACAAGTAAGTGTTTTCTGAACATTTTGATTCACTGTGAACATTGGGATGCCCTTCAAATTAACATCCCACATTATTAGCCTATTGTTGGACATGAACTGCTCCATTACTGGTGACTGAAACAACATACACACTCGCACTAACACACAACATTTAAAAGGAATGGAAGAAACTTTAATATCTTGGGATGTAAAAATTGAATAGATTTTTTAGACTGGGATATTGACATAGTAAGTAAAGTTTTCTACTTTGATGCCCAGAGGCATAATAATGAGGAAGTATCCAATGAGCAGTAAATAACACCTGAAAGCAGGGTACCACCACCGTTTTGATGAACTAATTCCTATTTACAACTGACTCTCAGTTTAAATGCCCCTTGCTCAGGAAGGCATTTCCTAATCCACTCTATTCGGTTATGTTATCATTATATTCAAATACACTGCCTGGTACTTCATCTTTTTTTTATATATTCACTCTCTATAGAGACTGTCAAAAATTGTCAATGCCAACTATATTGCAAGTCGCCACGGTGGGGTATTGGGAAAAGTTTTCAATTAGCAATAATCGTGCCTCGGATAAACCTCATTGGCTACGATACTGCCACTGTGCAAAGCTTGTACTTCATCTTTTATAACACTTACTATTCTTGTAATCATCTAAGTGTCTCATATTCCCTATTAAACTGTAAGTTCCATGAGGGCACTATGTTTTCTCTTGCATATTCAATGTCTTGTACAATAGGATTTTTGAAATTAATTAATTAAGGAATTAATGCATAAATGAAATAAAGATACACATTCTATACTTATCTCTAGAAATTATAAAATATTAACTGAGAAAGTTAATGTTTATAAAGAGAATAGGGTGAAAGCAGAAGGAAAACACAAACATGCCCCACATCCATTCAAGAATCTGGAATAACTTAAGCAGTTTTACCTGCTTGGAGGGGCAAGTGTACATCGAAAATCACACATATTACAAAAATTCTCACCTTTAGATTACTGTTTGTAAGCCAAACAAGGATGTTGCAGAATTGTTCAAAGCTAGAAGAATATATAATCTCATTTTAAAATAAAAATGAGCAATGCTTTCTCAAATTTTTTTCTCAGGATAGAGAATAAGATATATTTATAATAGTATCTCTAATTTGGGAGCTGCTCTGTCAAAAAATATAGGATGTGGAGTCATATTCAGTAAGGGCAAATAAATGGACTATGGTAAATTGGTAAACTCATCAGCATTATTAGAATCACTGTGAATTTAAAAATACAATCGGTAAATGGTATAAAACAAGGACGAAACACGAGTGCATAGTCCTATAAAAACCTACAGTGATCACAGCTATAACTATATCACCTGCAAATCTCTGATGATCTTTTATGCGGTCTTCTCTTATAACTTCCCCAAGTCATCAGAATCACTCCCAACAATTCCTGGTTCAGCCCTCTTTCTGTGGATTTCTTCTATTATTTTGTTTCTATATCCCTCCCACCCTCCCATGACTTACCTGTAGTGTCGGGAAATCTCTTCTTCCACCTGGGTAATAAAATCACATTTGGTACATGAGTGTTCTTTGCTTTCCTTGACAGCCTGCTGCCCATCCGATCCTTGCAGGTGATTTGCCTCTTGTTTGACATCCGATGCTTGGGACTCATGCACACTCTCATAGTGAAAGAGGAGTACGTCTACATCAGGGGTGGTGAATGAACACTGGTGGCACTGATGTTTGACTCGCGAGCTTCCGGCCGCCCCAGGAGACAAGTGCAGAAGCAAGAGTGCACAGTGGGAACAATTACTTTTTCTACAAGCAAAGGGATAAGTAATTTCTCCAAGGTGCTTTTCTGGGCTGCAAAGTCCTCTGGGACAGAATGGACAGTGTTTAATGGTACACTTGTGAATGTTATGGAGCTGTTGATAATGACGGAGAAGTGGCCCCACTACAATTACATCGGGGCCATGGCTTTTGGAATATCGGAAGTCACAGAACTGACAATTATAGCTCGTTACCATATTATCCTCAGCTCCCTTGCTGGCGAAGTCCTTCTTTTTAGCCCCACTCGAGCTCTTGTCTGCCTTGGTCATTGTCTCTCCTTCTGAACTTCTGGCCAGATCATTCTGATTAATGACAGAGCCCCTGGGAAGCTTATCATTCAACTCTGGAGTAAGGCCGCCTGACTGCACTGCTCCGTGCTGCTTGCCATAATGTTCTAGCAGTTTAAGTGAGCTAGATGACTCACAGCTGAAACTACAAAATTTACACCAGTAGTAACTGGTGGCCTCTGTACCATTCTGTCTCGAGGCATCGAGGGGCTTGATGGGCACTGAGTACCCAACAGGAGCGTCGTCTCCTGCTCTGACTGTTATCTTGTCCTGCCATTTTCCCAAGTCTCCAGAATCGCTGGATCGAAGTGCAGGGACGGACTTGTTAGAGTTTTTCTCTGAAGGTTTTGCAACCTCAGAAGAGGGGAGAGAGGCTTTTATTTTGTTTGGGTGAGTTTGAAGAAAATGTTGTTCTAATTCAGTGGATGAGTTGCCCATATATGTAAAATTGCAGAATTTACAGCGGAAATACTTGGTGTTTCCTTGGCAATCTGGTGTTTTCCGTCCAATGCCAATGAATGTTCCACCTGAAGTCACCTGCAGAATAGAAGAAATGGACGTTACTTCCAAGGTATCATTAATTCGAGGGGCTCTCTGCAGAGGAGGGGGAGGATACTGCCAAGTATTCCACATCGAAAAATACAATAGTACTCCTGCTTATTATGAAATCACTTGAATAATCAGAGCCAAAAAAATTCACTCTTCATTTCTCAACAGCTACTCTTTGAGAGGCTCATTATGCTAAACACTGTAGGCCAAAGTAACAAGTGAAGGTATGTAATAAATGCACTGGAATTTGAAAGGCTGAAAAAAACTAAGAAAACAACTCTCAACAGGGTATGATTTACTATTGCCTTCTTCAAATCACATTTCTACGGAAGCATCCAATCACATGGGATTTTTTTTCAAAAGGTGAAGGGTTACTGTCAAAACTAGAGGCAGTTGCTCAGAAATTACTCAATGCAGATATTCTCCAAGGAAATATTCTGTTCAGTTCCTACAGCAATGAGGCTGCAGGCAAAGATGAGGTCTCTGTTTTGGGTAAAATAAAGGTGCTCAAATGACCACCCCAAATGGCTTATAATTAAAGCACAGTGAAACTAAAAAACAAACAAACAAACAAACAAAAAAAAAACCATGAATTGAGTATGCAGGAAATACTAGTGAAGGAGAACAAGTAAAGAATTTCAAATGTTTCCCAATCTGGAACAAACAAAAAGAAGAAAAATCTTCCATGGCATTATGCCCTTATTTAAGTTTCTGTCTCATTGAAAAGGGCTCCCAACTTTTAATATGAGTAGGTCATGGAGATGTTTGAATAATAAAATAAAATAATTCCACCATAAAAAATCACTACATGTCTGCTTTCTTTCCCAAATTATGAAATTACATGGTTATCAGGACTACAAAAGCCTTCAAAGGGAACTTTACATAAAATCCTTCCTCCATTCTCAGTGTGTACGTCAACAGGCAGTACAATTAAGCCACCACCGAGCAGCCAAAATTGAGAGTTTAAAATAGAGTTTTTGAATGAAATATTCCAAAAAGGGAAAAATTTTCTCTTCCAACCATCATGGAATTTTTAAATTTTCCCAGCAACCAGATGTAATATATTAAGCAAATGGCATAATCATGTTCTGCCTTCTTCAACAGCTGCTCAAAAATGACACGTGTGATCACAGCTCATATCCAAATTACTCCATGAGAAAAGTCTCAGGCATCTCAAAATCATGTAAAGGCTCTATTTGAAATGCAAATAATATTTTGGCTGTATATTGAGAGATATATTTGTTCCTCTATAGTACAGGACTAGGATTGAAGTCTTCCTTTTGCTACCTAAAAAGATACGTGACCTTCATCAAGTTACTTAACCTCTCTGGTCAATAGCTTATTCAACTGGGACAAACACTAAATTTATGTCCGGTATTATAGTTCTAGGAAATGTACATTAATACTTAAACAACTCAACATTTACTGCACATTATGACAGTAACTTACAAAAGTTTCCCACAGCCTTTACATCAAAGGATGTAATGTTTCACATGAGGCAATGTCTATAGCTGCCATCCTAAACATAGAATTCAGTCTGTCGATGACAGAGCATCGACTAACCAGAAAGCTAAGAATGGGACACCCTTCCAGGCAGCAACCTGACAATCATTCAATAGTGTGAGAGGAGGTGTCAAAGCCATACACTCAAGGATACAGCATAGAACACTCTAATTCGGCATTTAAGTGACTAAAGCAACTAAAACTTGCACTGAAATATAATTCATCTATTATAAAAATCTCTACATATATTTCCCAATTCACTAGAGGTAAAGAGAAAGTGTATTTGCAAAGAACAAAATATTTAAATAGATAGCCATCAATCAGGTTCTTTGTTCCGGAACTTACACTTGATTCAAAAGGGATAAATTCAGATTTAGCCCCCTCTCCTTATGTTATAAGCAAAGAAAGAAAGTGTGCAAAATCTAGAGGTAAAAAAAATTTCTTGTTTAAGCTTTCACATTGCTTCGGAGTTGTCAAGCTTCCCTATTATAAAAAGCTTTGAACTTCTGCTTGTTGAACCAAGATTCCCAAGAAACCACCAGGCATCATCACTATTTCTTTGATTTTGCAATCTTTAAGCCTCGCGTGCCATGACCACAGTGAAAGGGCTGAACAAAGAGCATACATATACTTAAGAAATCCCTAACATATGGTTTTGAAGTGAATTTAAATTATTACTAAGAGTCCTAACATCCTTTTCAGGTTTCATTATTTAAAAACAACCTAAGATGTCAGAAAACCCAGGCTAAGAATCAATACTATCAGGTATTGATAGTATCAATACTATCAGTACTATCAGGGACTACAAAAGAAAGGCAATTTTGTGAAAAATTATCAGTGAAGCATTTTGGTTTAGGATTATCTAAGCTATAAAAAATGAGTTAGGTCTTTTAAGTTGGAGTATGTGTGTAGGTGTGTGTGTGTGTATGTGTGTTTTTCTTTTTTTTAACCCAGGGAAAACGTGCAAACTTCATTATTTAAGAAGCTTCTAAGGGCTATGTATTTTAATTATGCTGAAGAAGAAATATCTCCATACAATTGACTGCTCTTTCAAAAGTCAAGCATGCAAATAAAAACTCACATATCTCATTTAATGGCAAGAACAATACTGATACTTCCATAGGTTACATATTTGCCTTTGGTTAATATCAGTAAATAATGTTTGGATTATATATTATTAAAAGCTAATACCATATTAGAATCATATATTTTAAAAGGCAATTTTGAAAAACAGTGACAGGATTCTATTCCTTTTTTCTTTCAAAAAGAAAATCTAAAAGCTATATTTGTGGCAATTTTTCTACTTTCTATACTAGTAGATATACACTGAAGTCATAGTGAAATATAACTGATATACAACATTTAAATGCCATTCTAAAATAAAACATAATATATTACTTTAGGAGACACTATTGATGTCTACTGACCATATTCATTTTATTTGCATGCCCCATATATGCTATTTTAAATCTATTCTTTTCTAGAGAAAAACAAATATACAGTGAGAACAATTATGCAAAATAAGTGTTTGCAGCAACGATTTATTGCAACTTATTGTCTGGAAACAGTGCCTACGCATTCATAGAATCATTGCAAACTTTTCAAATGGCAGAATTCAACATGGAGTAGAAAAATTTACTGCTTCTTAGCTATGACTATACTAAAAAGAGATAGCAAGCAGAATAGAAGATAGCTTTCAAACATCCTTCTTTTGCTAACCAGAACTTTAATCATAACCCATTAAACCCAGCAGTTCATTTGGTAGAGATGTCCAAATTTTTACAATTATATTAAACTGTTAATTCTGCTTGGGCCTAAAACTACAAGTATTTATCCATCTAATTAGTGTAACTAAGTGTTCGGCTTGTATCAGACTCCATGATAGATATTAGGGATATAATATTGAAGGAGGTAGATAACATCTCTGCCTTCAAGGTACTTACATTTTAAGATAAAGAAAATCATAAATAAAACCCTTTATTCATTTGTATTTATATCAGCCTGTATTTATTTGCTTCTAGAGGAAGTTCTCTAGCTCAAATTCTATGAAAACATACATTATTTAACCTCCTGGCACCTCAGTTTCCTGGTCTCTATGGATATAATATAATACAACTTGCCATTTTATAGGATTATTGTGAGGATCAAGTAAGAACTATAGCTTTGTGCTAACAGTACTTTCTGAGATAATGAAAATGTTCTGTAATCTTCCTTGTGCAATATGGTAGCCACTAGAAGAACTAATTTTTAAACGTATGTTCATGTACTTTTCTTAGTGTTTCATTAATTTATTTGTAATTAACTGAGATTTATTTATTTAAAAAAATTCTTTTTTAGAGACAGGGTCTCACTCTGTCACCCAGGCTGGAGTGCAATGGCACGATATCTGCTCATTGTAACCTCTGCCTCCTGGGCTCAAGCCATCCTTTCACTTCAGCCTCCAGAGTAGCTGGGAATATAGACACATGCAATCACACCCAGCTGATTTTTGTATTTTTTGTGGAGACAGGGTTTCACCATATTGCTCAGACTGGTCTCAAACTCCTGGTCTCAAGCGATCTACCTGCCTCAGCCTCTCAAAGTGCTGGGATTACAGGTATGCACCACCGTGCTCAGCCTAAAATTTAAATAACCACATTTTGCTGGGGAATGCCATATCAGATAGCACACTAGACAGTAACATGTATATAGATAGAATTATTATTTAATAAAATGAATCATTCAAGTAAATTTTTCCTGCAAATGGGATAAAGAGATTAAAAAGAAGGGAAATGATAAATTCATTCAGTGACAAACTCTCACACTTGTCACTATCAATATTCTTAGCTGTAAATGCAAAGGTTCAATCTGCTGTTACTAAGCTAATGCTTCTGTTTATATTCCTTCTTGAGCTACAGGAACAGTCTTATTCATATCTAGAAGAAAGTCAGGGCTCAATGTATTTTGAGTAAATGAATGAATAAATGAAGGGAGATATGAACAGATGAAAATTTATTACCAAGGCCCCTGAGTTACCTGAGATATGCTGGTCACAGTACTTCATGGCATCCTTACCACTGACTTGACCTGACATACATGGGTTTCTTCAAGATACTACAAAATGCATCTTTCACCCACAAGCCAATGACTGACTATGGAGTCATTTGATTGTGAATTAAAGTGATATATAAAAACCTAAAAAAAATTAAGGCACAAAAAGAACAGACTTTAAAGTCTTTTTCACTGACTAAGGACTAACATAGCTTTTTATATTTGATTTTAGCCCTGGTTTTAAAAACTATTCCTTCCATGAAGTGTTTTCCATGGTTTTCATTTATAATTTATTTACATATATCTTTTCACACACAGAAAAAAATGTTTTACTGTAGAGGTGAAAAACATAAAAGGATTGTTTTTTTTCAAGGTCATTAACCTCAATTTCTTTCTTTTCTCCCAATAATATGGAGCAAAATCTAATAAGAATAATATCTAAAATAATATGTCAAAGGAAAATATTTCTTAAAACCTCAGAGCTCTTAAAATGACACTTTATCACATGTACTTATTTTCAATGTAGCAAAGAAGAGTTGTTTGAACTAAACACAAACCTTTTCTCAGATGTGGTTCATTTTCAAGTACTATAATTGATAGCAACAGAGACAATTATATGGGTACTAATTTGAGAGAACTTGAGGTTATGGGCTGATAGTCAAAGAGTTAAAACCTTAAAAATAAAAAGCTAAGTTGTTAAAAAAAATTACTGTTCAAATACTGATATTTCAAATAACTTGAAAAAAAAATCTGAAGGGGCAGATCTTGGCTGAAAATAACTACAGTCAGAATTAATCTGCTTGTATACATCAGGAATGTTTATGCATGTACAGTGCTTCAAAAAAAATTCTTGAATACAGAGTGTGCTTCAATGATATACTTTTGATGAAGAATAAATGCTTAAGAATTTCAATAACAAATCTAATTATATGACAATCATCTTGCTCTCGTGTCATGCATAGCTTACTACTGAGGTCTATTCCTATCAGTGACAACTCCCTTATTTGGATTTATAATGTAAGAGCCAATTGGCTGGGGAAGATATGGGGTAAACCAAAACGTAAGCTCCTATACAGGGCACATTGAAGAAGAAAATACTGCATATTCCTCATTAAGCATATTTTTATTACTGGCTTTTTGCATTACAGCAATAAACAGTTTACCCTAAACTGGTTTTCTCATTTTACTCAGTATAACTCCGAATTAATTTGTCTATAGTTATCTGGTATTTGGGATGATAGAGTACCAAAAAATCTTAAAGTTCATCTTAATAAGCCAGGGGCAGTGGCTCACGCCTGTAATCCCAGCACTCTGGGAGCCTGAGGCAAGCGGATCACCTAAGTTCAAGAGTTCAAGACCAGCCTGGCCAATATGGTGATACAAAAATTAGATGGGTGTGGTGGCAGGTGCCTGCAATCCCAGCTACTTGGGAGGCTGAGGCAGGAGAATTGCTTGAGCCTGGGAGGCAGAGGTTGCAGTGAGCTGAGACCGTACCAATGCACTCCAGCCTGAGCAACACAGCAAGACTCCATATTAAGAAAAAAAAAAAAGTCCATCTTAATAATTTGGAAGACAATCTTTTATGGGAAAAATAAATAAAAGAAAATGAAGTTCAAGTGGGTTACAAAGCTAAGTGAATTCCCCTAGCACTCCTCTACAGAATCCAACCGGCAGTGTTTACTGGCTCAGAATGGAAATATGTCAGGATTACATGTGTATTCTAAAGAGCATCTTAATGGGCAAAGAAAACATCTAATCTCTGAAAATATAGAACATCGTCTCTCCAGGGAAGGGTGCTGTGTTAACACATCTAATATGTGCCAAGCACTGGAAATACAAAAAGAATGACATAGTCCAAAATGTTAACATGTCTTTGGTTTAGCACAAAAAGCTCACAACTAAAAAGATGACAACAGTGGAATACATGCTTCTGCTGAGACACGTAACAGGTTCCATGCAACACAGAGGAAGAGCCCCTAACCCAGACTGAGGAGTCAGCAAAGGCTCCCAGAAGTAAAACTGAGCTGTGAACAGATGAGCTGATATTTGAAGATTAGCCTCAAAGGCAGTGATCATGGAAAGGCATTTCAGGTGAAGGAAACAAAGTCAGTAAAAGCATCAGTGAGAGTAAGACAATGCAAGCTGCTCTCAGGAAATATTGAGGAGGGTAGAGACATTATCAAATCTTTAAATGGAATTTGCTACATAATGGTGCTTACTATACAACAAGTTATATAAATGTGCTAGCCTTATTCTTACCATTATCCCTTCTAGAAGAATAGTGAGATTTAATTTGGATGGGTAATGTCTTATTGGATAGCTGATATTCACATATGCAAATATAATTAGATGATATGCTTTTAACAGAAGTAGACCCATACTTGCTATAAAATGAAGGACAACTGATCTATAAATAGAATTTTTTTAAATTAAAGGAAAGAAGGAAGGGGAGAAGGAGGGAGAAAAAAGAGAAAGGAAGGAGGATAAAAAAGAGAAGGAAGAAGGAAGAGAAAAAGAGAGAAGGACAGAAGAAAATAAAAGAAAAAAGAGGCAAAGAAGGAGAGAAGGAAGAAGAAGAGGGAAGGAGGAAGGAAATAAAAACAGAAGGAAGAAGAAACAGGAAAGAACAGAAAAAAGAAATCAAAGGAAAGGAAGATGAGGAGGAGGACAAGGAAGGAATGGGAGGTAAGAAGAGAAGGGAAAGGAAGAGACAAGAAGGCAAGATAAAGATAGAAAAACAGAAAAGAAGCCAATAAGGATTTACTTGAAAGAAGTAATTGTTTACTTGAGAGAAGGATTTACTTGAAAGACAATAAACGAATAAAGAAAGAAACAATGGGACATGCTTCTCAAGTGTTTGAGGAGTGATATCAAAAAGAAATCCAAGGTAACTCCAAAATTTCCAGCCCAACATTGTTGAAATCAGGAGTAAAGAAGAAAGGAGGCAAAAAGAAAGTTGTTGTGGGGAACTTCACTTCTACACATGTCGACTTTGAAGCACCAAGGAATATCAAGGCAGAGCTTCACACCAGCTGGAAAAACAGGTCTTAGAACAAACCATCGTTTATAATAGGATCCCCAAATATGTTCCTGGACACATGAAAGGATGCAGGCATTCTTTAATCTTATATCAACAGTTCACTTAAATATGAAAGGAGAAATGCTAGACCAGGAGACTGTAAATTCCCAAGCTCCTCACTATGTCCCACCCCTCTAGCACTTTCTGAATCCAATGAAATCACACGGCTTCAAGTATGTCTGCAGAATCCAGCACACTCAAATTGGACACTCTAAAGGTATTCCGATTTGTTCTCTGCTTCCACACTCATCCCTGCACTGAATGTAGGCAGAGGGGAAAACCTTAATTACACAGTCTTGGAGGACATAAACGGGATTGGAGTGCATCTCCTTAACATATAATCTGCACAGAAAAAAAAAAACAACCTAAATTGTGCCTGGTAACTAGAAGAGCATAAGACAACTTTCAGACCATCATTTAAATCATAAATTCCTAAAACAAAGTCCTCTAACTAAGCGGAGTACAAAATAAGTCAAACACAGGAATGAAATATCCCTTAATTTGGGGATCAAACATTACATCCTTAATTGATTACATCAAAATTTGCACCTTACTAACTCTACTGGAACTAGTTTCTACAGCAAAAGTACCAAGGAAAATGAATCACAGTAATTTTAAAAAGACAAGTAAGCAAATTTAATTTTCATTTTACTAATTTCAAATAGAAGCTTAGTAAGTTCAAATAAAATAGCATTACACGACACAGAGCAGATAACAGACAATCTCAAAGAAATCACACCAGTCCCCAAAATCAACCTGCATCAAACAGCTCTGATGTACCAGTCTTCTACCTCCTCCCTTACATGCAATTGGCCTACCTTCCGTTGCTTTTCTATTGGCAGTAAACTCAGACTCATGTTTGGCATGGCCACGTATCAGTGTGGTTGTGAAGACAAGCTTTCACGGCCTGTCTATCCTGGTTTACATCCCATTCTCTCTACTTATGCAACTCTGCGCTCCTGGGCAGGATACTGTAATCTATGCTGTTTCCTTATTTTTTTTTTAAATGGACATAAGGTTAGTGTTTATTTCTAGGGCTTTTATGAAGATGAGTTGATTAATACATGTAAAGAACTGAGCTCCACAAATGCACATATGAAACCCTTAGTAAATTTTAGCTATTATTAGATGTGACTCCAAAACTGAAGAAAAATAAGGGATCTGTACAAATTTTGATTATGTAAACTAAAAGATGAAAGAAGTATGAATCAACTTTAAGACAGAAAAATAAATTTTACATTTGGCTTTCAATTAAAATTAAACAAGGATTTACATAATATTCTGAAAATGTATAACATTTGCTTCAGAATGTGGATTACGTGACAAAGAATTTAAGAGATCTGTGGTCTAATGATTGTCTGAATTAGACTCCACGAAGGAAATCAGAAAATGAAATGCAACAACTTTCTCTCTCCAAACTTTCCCCGTATTGGCATACTACTTGTATATCTGTTTCTAACAGCTGCACGTATGCTATAATTACAATGATCCAAGAAATAAAAAACACTGAATAAGCTCCAGACTTGATAAGGTTAGCAGAGCAGGCCATTTGAGAGGTGAAACATTTTCTTAGGAGTTGAATAATGCTAAATTTGATTGGATCCACTGATAACCATAATTTCTTCTCCTAAACATTCTGCCTACAGATAAACACTGATATTCAACAAAATTATACATGTTCTTTTAAATGATAACAAATAAACCAAAAATCAAAGATCATACCAAGTTTCATGAACAATGTTAAAAAAGATTTAACTATCATGCAGGTAAAGGGATTAGTAATGATAGCTGAACTATTCTACTAGGGTGGCTACATTATCCAGCTCTGCCATCTCCACTGATGAAAATAACCTGGTAAATACCAGAACTTTCCCTTGCTTTATGGCCTTGGAGTGAGCATATGTTTTATTTTGCACACTTTATTACTTGTTAAAGAGGGACAGTCCTGAAAAGAAAGTGTGGGTTCATATGCCAAGCATTCTGTATTCTATAGGCAGTCTGAATTGATTAAGGTCTCATTTACCAGTTTTTCTAAACTGCAATTGTCCTCAACTCAGAAAAACAAAGAAACAGAACCTGCTAAGATCTACAACTTCCCTCCTACTCCAGATCAAAGAAAATGCCAAGGAAAAACTAAATGTTTGGAAGTAAAATTCAACACAAGTCAAATAAACCACAATGAGATTAATAGTCTCTAATTTTTTTTCAAATCAAACTGTAATCCCCTGCACAAATGAATGTACTGATACATCTTCAAGATCTATGAAACTCATACAATTAAATATGTTGAAAATACAAATCCAAAGGATTACTTCCTCTCTCTAAAATCTGTTCTTCCTGCTTCTAACATGACACATTGTGCAACTCTGATAAAAAATATTTAAAACACAGAAATGTAACACTCCTAGTTCAAACAGAAGACAGTCCTTGGTAAGTTAATTATGTGATTCTTCTATTAACCTTAGAATTTCAATAAGGCCCAAAATAAGTTCAATAGCTGGAAACCAGTAGCTACCTCCTTAGAGTCCTGAATAATGCAGTAATAAAAAGAATTTACTAATATGAAAAGGCAACATATATATCATGAGCTTATGAACTTGGGATAGCATAAACACTTTCCCGTGGGAAGCACAACTTGACAAGACTCCTACTTTTATAACCTGATCTGAGAGCTAAAAGTTCCCCCATAAAGATGATGCCAACACCCTAATGCACAGCACATTAAGTCCTAATGAAATAGCAAAGACCACATTGTTAATGCAGGCTTCCATTCAGCAATGGTTTAAACATAAGCATAATAAAGCAGATTAAAAAGAAAGAAGCTGGCCAGTGAGGTGGCTCACGTCTGTAATCCTAGCACTTTGGGAGGCTGAGGTAGTGTATCACAATGTCAGGAGTTCAAGACCAGCCTGGCCAACATGGTGAAACTCCGTCTCTACTAAAAGTAAAAAAAAAAAAAATTAGCCAGGCATGGTGGTCCGCACCTGTAATCTCAACTACTCAGAAGACTGAAACAGGAGAATCACTTGAACCTGGGAGGTGGAGGTTGCAGTGAGCCAAGATTGCACCACTGCTCTCCAGCCTGAGTAACAGAGTGAAACTCTATCTCAAAATAAATAAATAAATAAATGAATAAATAAATAAATGATAGAAAGAAGCTGTAGTTACTTTTTTAAGAACTGTATCTCTTCTATGATCGGTCTCTATGTGAGCCTCAATGGCTCAATACAGATAGTAAATGTTACATGAAGAGCTAACCAATCACTCTGCATCTATTATTTTTAAAAATTTAAGCATGGCAATTGATAGAACATGCAGGATAAATGAAAAATTGGGAAACTAACATCCTGGTCAAATCAGTTAGCTCTAAATTAGTCATTACGGCTTCTCTTGTTTTCTTGCGAAGAAATGACATGTCTTCTCCTTTCAAGGCTGGGCATGGTAGCTTAAGGTGTTGGAGGGAGAATCTGATAAATGCCACAGACTTAGAAAGGACAGTCCTGGCTTTCTGATGGCTATTTATAGTAACCTCCATTATCCAACTGGAGCTCTATCTACTATGCAGCACAAAGAAACATTGTAATTTGACAGTATTTTTACAAAGTTGTAATTCTTTGACTCAGTCATTTGTGATGTAATTTACACAGAAGTGGATATTATCAGTACAAGCACGTCTAATTTCATTATTCCTCCAAGTATATTTGAAATAACTTGCACTTAGAACTGGAAATCTTAGAATTTATTTAAATTACTGTACTTCTTTTTCCCAACTGTATCTTATATTTGCACTCAAGTCCATTCAAATTATTTAAAACATCCATGTCAAACCAAAATATAGATCAAAGCCATAGAGTCCTTTAAGCCTTTTGCTTTTGGCTTCTGCTCCTTTTGTCTTGGCCGAAAATGTCATAAATCTATCATTAACCACCAACTGTTCTGAATGTTTTTTAAAAAGCAAGTTTAATTGAAAAAGATGAATGAATTCTTCATTTATTACTTCAATTAGCTTAAATTATAGATTTATATAAATAATTCCTAAAATTGAATGCTTATTTGTCTGTAATACTCATATTTACTAACATCTTCATATCAGAACACACACAGGCCATTAACTTACGATATATTTCTGACAAAACTGCATCAAAGAAATTCTATAGTCAGCATTTAACTCCCACAGCTTTTAGCCTCCACAAAGTTTATCCGCCAAGGAAAGAATCTCTCGAATAGCATTTCAGCAACACAAACTTGTGGGTAAAAAAGGAAATTTCAGATCTGTTTTTATTCATTTTATGCATATTGAAAAACTGTTCAATATTTATTTCAGCCTACAAATATTAATAAGTTACTTATCTTCAGACATTTTTCTGTATCAGTATCTGGCACATGTGCAAAGAATTCAAGATTAGCATTTGGCCTGCAAGTATATTCAGTGTTATCCTCACAAATTGAAGTTAACCCTTTTGACTCGTTTCAAAATCCAGTCATTTGTTTGAAACAATCACCCACTGTTTCCACAGATTACTTTTTTCCATTTTTAGCAATATTATTTATCTTGGAAAAAATTTGATCTTAACAAGATTATGTTCCTGCATGCTCTTTCCTACCACTTTTTGTCTTCCTTGCTGTGTGCTGCAAGGATTTAGTAGACAGCATGGTCTAGGATCAGCTGTTTTATTTCTAGTTCTATTAGTTCAAACTCAGATAGCTCACACATCTGTTTTACTTCTAAAATCACTGCCCAGGAAAAGTGTCCAGCTCCTTCTACCCAAACATAAACTTTACTATAAATAACTAAGAACCTAACAAATAACTGTTTGGGGGAAATGGAAGTGTGTTTAAAAATCTGAATTCCTCCAAACTATAGGCCTTAGTAATCTTCTTTTTTAGAGCCTTCCTGACAGCCTAGATCAGCTTGCCTCAGAAGTTCTCCCCAGAGTGAACAAACTGAAACTCCTGCCGGAAATCCAGGTATTAACATCATATTACTTGCTAATTATAAAACACCATTTCACATACTGACATTATTCACTTCCAACCCTTTTATCTAAAATACATATTTGCTTTCCAATCATAGTTTGACAGCAGAGTGTATCTGACATAAGGCAGTGAAATGATCTTTAATAGACAGCAGTTCAAAGCATGTAGCTTTCATGCATAATAACTATGTTGGCTTAATTTGCTGCTCTGCAGAAATAATTCTATTTGTGGAAATTCACAAACTAAGATGGAATTTTTAGAGTGCTTTACCAAGATGAAACTGACGTTTTTAGAGTTCTTCTTTATATCTCCCTTCAAGTGATAAGATTGCCATTCTGACATTTAAAGGACTCAGAAATTTTTCTTCTGATTTTTCTTACAAGTATTGCAAAATATGTTCACTACCTGTTATTTATAACCTCTTTGCCTGCCTTTCTTAATTGGCATTAAGTCAACAGAGAGGTTTGAGGCAAATGAGCTGCAGCTATCGAGTTGATAAAAATGACTGATATTTTAAGGGATTTATTTCTTTAGTTCTCTGGTACTTCTAATCATTCCTAAAAATGGTTACTAGTAAAGCTGATATGTTTTGAAATCCCCCGGCCTTATAATACAATAAAAATCTACAAACTGTAACAAAAACTAATACACATTCTTAAGCTTACCATGAGTTTTAACTCTGCTAAAATTACTAAAATTAAATGAATGCATTTATTTAGACTCAGTTCCATGTTTCATTCTATTCAAAATGTAAGAGTTTCTTTTTTTCCATTTCAAATATGCCATAAACTAAAGACAGAAAGATAGATCAAAGAAGTATGCTGTTTTTAATAAAAGTAAAAATCTAAATTATTACTAAATGCTTTCATAAATTATTGCCATTTTCCTTAAATGCAGAAAGGAATGCTTTATTGGTCTGTACCAAGGTCATTCTGGTGTCCCTAGTACTTACAATCACATTTACTTCTTTTTAATCAATGTAAAATGTTATTTGCCAGTTTTCATTTGCAATTATTTTGCCTTTCCAAAAGTATGTCTTTGCAACCACCAAAATAGCCCAAATCTAGTCAGGACGAATATAAAATCATATCCTAATCCAAGATACAGGAAAGATCCTCACTGAAGGGAAGATGATAGCAAAAGCCTTATAATCTAAAACTGGATCAAGACATGAATTATTATCATGTACAACCATAAAGATTAATAACATTTCTGGAAGACTACGGAAACATCAAATTACCATGAAATATGTCCAGAAATGTGGAGCTTAGCTAATTCCATGAAAAGACTTTTCCCAAACTACAAAAAAAAAAAAAAAAAAAATGCTAGGATTGTTTTCTACAATAAGAGGCTAAGAGTTGTCTTTAGACAACTCCGAATATACCTGTATGAAGCAGTTATGCAGTGTGTCCATCTCTTCTGCTAGAATTAGCCGGCTACCTGTCTGGTATTGGGACCTTGGTTTTAACATGTATTTAAGAATTCACATTTCATTTCTAATAACTTTTTCTGTCCAAAGAGACAAAACAAAGTACAAACCTGCACATCATAGGTCCCATTTAGTAAAACGGGCCTTGAAGAATTGATGTCCTGCAGCACACCGGAAAACACTGAACGGTTGACCTTCTGGAAGTCTTTGGAATGGCTGAACTGCACCATGTTATGAAGGGCCAAGATTTTGCTGTCCAGCTCAGCATCCTGCCTGGTGCGGTTATGCAGTCCTAAGTGATACTTTCGGAAGTGCTTAATCAGATCTGTGGGGTCGTTGCCATAGTAACCATATCCACAGATATTGCATTTAAAGTCCTGAAGCTCTGGAGACAGAGGTGCCGGGTCTGGGTTGTCATTCACCAGTAAGTCAGTTTTGGATTTATTCAGTCTTACACCCCCATCTGAAGGCACTTGTGGGTTTTTTGAGGCCACTGAAACTGGGCTCAAACCTTGACAATTGGCTTGACCACTGTGTGCTTGCCCTGTTTCCTCTGTAGCCTTTGGTGACATCTTCTGATCTTCCTTTGTCTCCAGTGAGTCCCCTGAGGGGGTGCAGGCCATATCTTGAGGGTCATCTGCCTCTGCTCTTTGAGGAGACTTCAAGGGCTCACAGACTCCCCCAGCAGCTGGAGATGAGAAAGCCAACATATTTCTGTCTGTCACCTCATCATGTGGAAAGGAGGGAAGGTTTCCTCCCTTACTGGGGCTTTCATAATTGAAGCCAGCCTTCTCACTCAGGACTGCGCTTTTCAAGTCCTTCTTACTGCTAGAAGATGGATCTTGAACATGCAAGCTATGTTCCTCTGTATGATTTACTTCTGCAACATCACTCTGATCCGTATTTTCTGACATCTGATCTGCAGAAAATTCTTTGTTCTTTCCAGATACCTTGCTTTCTGTACCTATAGGCTCCAGGATCTGGCCCTCGCCTTCACTCGCAATGTTTCTCAGAGGGGGGTTCTTTTTCCGGACCATATCTGCAAAGACACAGGGAAAAGGCAGATACAATGTTATTTGAAAGTTACAGAGATATAATTGAATCTGGAATATTTTATCTATGCAAGTTTTTTAAGGTGCATAATCAAATGCTTCCTCTAGGAAAAAAGTCAGTTTTAAAAATAGCAAAAAGTTGAGACTAAAACTAACAATTTACATTTAGAATTACGTTTATAATCAAGATTGGCTCACTTATTATTTTAAAGTTGTTTTAGGAATAATGAAGGATTTATTTTTATTACTAGGTCTACCCTCCCTACTACTTATTCTTTCCTGAAAATATATTTTTATCCAATTTATTCTTTCAATTGTAGCTGATAATGTATATGCATACTTATATATTTATACATGTTCTATATTATGTATAATATGTATACATGCTATGTTTATAAATCATATATATTTATGTTTATAGAAGACATCATATGTTTATATGGTACGTATATGTATATATAAATAACATAAATTGGAATTCAATATTGTTACCCTATACAACCAGGATGTAAATATAGTTTCAAACAAAGTATCTTCATAGTCAAAAAGACAGAAACAGCCATGTTATAAACAGACTGAAAACTGCCCCATCCTGTTGAGGAAACGGAGGATGACAAACGTTCCAGCTCTGACCTACCAACAAATTTCTTTAAGCCACATTTGGGGCTTGCCTGAAAGTCAGAAGGAAGACCTGGTATGCATCACAGTGGTCGGATCAGGTTTTCCTAGGACTCTGTCCAGCATGCTGGGGAACCTAATAAGCTCTGGGTATCCATACAAAGCCTGATGAAAGCAGTACCCGTTTCACCATCAAGAGCACACTGGAAACTAAGAAAGGATATTGAGCTTCAGCTCAATGACATTGTCCTTGTATTGCTCAAAACAGCAACATAGTAGCAGCTTCCTATTGTTTACCTTTACACATTAGCTCAACCATGTCTCTCAAGTTAAGTTAGTGGCATCAGTGGCGTCAAAAGAAGAATACTAGAGCAAATTCTTCTGCTGGAGTAGAATGAGTCAGAACTCTAAGAATATAAGAAACTAAGAAACAATTTGTGTAGTGTCAATTAAAGAATGCATTAACAAAGGCTGGATGAGGTCTGGATTGTATGGCCACTGTTTCTTAATCACTCAGCTTAAAAAAACCATTGAGTGCTGTGTAAGTCATCACCACAAAGGTCTCTTGGAAAATTCCACCTGTGATATTCTAATAAAACAAGCCTTCTTTGTTAGCTGACTCCACCATAAGGACTAACAGAGTTAGTTATACCACAATTATCCAAAACATGCTGAGAAAATCCAAATTAATAACATGGTTTAGTCATTTCCATCTGTAATTTCTCACAAGTACTGAAGAATCACACTGATTTTGACTATACAGATGTACCTTTGCTTCTGAAAAACTGGTCATGCAAAATTTTTATAATATGAATTACTGAACAAGAATAGTGCACTAGAGTATAAGGAATCATTTATAAAGTAAAAATGTGCCACAGTGAATGATGTCAAAAATGGTAATAATGATACTTAAGAAAGTACACTGGGCCAGGAGCAGTGGCTCATGCCTGTAATCCCAGTACTTTGGGAGGCCATGGCAGGCAGATCACCTAGGGTCAGGTATTTGAGACCAGGCTGTCCAACATGGCAAAACTTAAAACACAAAATTTGGCACACCGTCTCTACTAAAAATACAAAAATTAATACACTCCTGTAATTGCAGCTACTCAGAAGGCTGAGGCAGAAGAATTGCTTAAACCCAGGAGGCGGAGGTTGCAGTGAGCCGAGATGGCGCCATTGGACTCCAGCCTTGGTGACAAAAGCAAAACACCATCTCAAAAAAAAAAAAAGAGAGACAGAGAGAGAGAGAGAAAGAAATAAAGTACACTGTTCTTCTGAGACATCAATAATGTTATTCGTCAAGTATCTATAGAAGCTCCTCCCTCTTGGAACAAAATACACATATACAGGATAAAAGAATGACGTTTCAAGTGAAAGTGATGGTGGCTGAGACAATGTACATCTGCCTGACTTCTGGAGGCAGGAAGAGGAAGATGAGCTTCTTACCTCTGTGTCATTCCACTAGGCCCTAAAATTAACTAAGCTTGATAACCACTGTTAAAAAAGGAAACACTGGCAAACTACTTTTTTTTTTTAATATTTTCATTTCAGTGTCTTATGTGTTATGTCAACCTTTGAGGAGTTCTCTATTCTTTTGTCAAAAGTGACTAAAGAAGCACTGGGGATGTATGAAAATACGCAGAAGACTGAAGGGCAGCTTTATTAGTAGTCAATAAAGGGAAAAGGGAAAAAAAGACTAAATGGGCAAACTGAAGAAATTAGTTACCATTTAAAATAAGTTTGAGCAAAATATGCATGGTTTTAACTTGGCCTACAGAAAATGATTTTTAGGTTGTAATCAGACATTCCTACACATAAAAATGTGGAGGCTTGATACAACTTCTCTTACCTTTCCCTCCAGAATTTCCTGATTGTTAATACTTTTCAGTACACATAATGTCTTCAGTAACTATTACAATATAATCTTCCCTTACTGAATAACTGTATCATTTGTATTTTAACTGTTTCTTCTTAAGACGACTGCAATCTAACAACATACCACCTAAATGAAATGAATAAGTTAACAAACATAAAATACAAAAATCCTATATCAAAATATAGGACTCATGAAGAAGTCAGAAAAAAAAATCTAATTCATTAAGGTTATCTTTCCTTTAAAATGAAGAGAAAATGGTTTATGCCCATATGTTAATGCCAGGGTGAGTGATTGGGAAAATGACTCCATTTTAAATAGCAAGAGAACCAAGATAAAATACTTAAAAGTGAATGGATCTAAATATATTAATATTTTTTAAATTAACTTATTTTTCAAAACAGAAAGAAACTTTAGATCTTGTTGATTTATTGTTACACTGAAGAGATATAATGGGTCACTAGTTTAAAATCTACTCAGCCAGCATCTTTAGTGACTGAGAGAAAATACAACTTAATTAAATTATCATATTTCTAAAATTTTAGTCCCTTCTTCTACCCAAGAACAGATACTTAGAACTCTTAAGACTCATGACTCCTTATGCTGAATACAGTCCTTAATAATATACATTGCAAAGATCGTTAAACTGCTAAAACTTCAAAGAAATATCAGAAAGGTCATTTGGGTTTTATTTTGCATTGTGGGGGCAGGAATATGTTCTTTTAGTTGCTGTTTTAAAAATCTATGTGCTTAATTTAGTTGACTATACTTTGAAGTAGCTATAGAAAAAATAATTTTTTACCAGTATTATATCATCATAATTTTTCAGAGTGACAGATTATATAAATATAAGCACATCTGTCATACTTCTAAGTGGAAGAAACTTTCCTAGCAAGTTGTAAGTTAGATACTATAAGACTATAGCCACCCTCAAGTTATTATCTCTAAGACAAATAACAGATTGCATGATGTTTTACGATGTGCCAAGAACTTTTCCAGTTAACATTTTCACTTGAAAAAATAGATCACATACTTGTAAAATCATACCCAGCATTGACTTCATAAGGCATGTGGCTTTAGAGTGCTTTTTACAATTATTAATTCTATTAGTCAACTAGCAGGAGGCTAATGCAATTGTCTTAGAAGACGCTCGGAAGACACAGAAGACATTTTGAGAGCTGATCTGTACATCTGCAAAACAAAGCAAAAAAATATTTTCCTTCCTAAATGATGTAAACATAGTTTAATGTATCACACCTAAAATACATTCATATGCCGGCATCATAGGCTGCCTGAAAGACATAAAATCATGAGCAGATCTTGAGCAGATCCTCTCCCTCTCCTGGGTTTTAATAAAGCAACAAGGGAAGGAGGAACATGATATAAAAGGCTACAAGACCTAAGTTATTTTCATAACAGACTGTGATGTCGGTGAAATTATTTAACCTGTAAAACCCCTTCAACCCTAATGACCATAATACTTACCTACATTGGGGTGTGGGTAAAAGATCTTAATTTGTAAACACCAGCAAAGGCATTTATAGGGAAAATCTTAAAGCAATTAAAATACATAATCACATCAATGAACGTTGTCATTAGTTTTGGCAACTCTATTTTAAACTTTATCACCCTATTATATAGCAATATCCTTCATGCAGACTACCTTACCCCCAGAAAAGTTTAAAATGTCCATTAGGGTAAATCCACTGTGAACTGCATTTTAGATAACGGGCTAAAAGTGAAGTTGACAAAGATGAGGTAAAGAATTTAAAGGAGAACTGCAAAGCTCAAAATTGCTATTTTAAGTCCCTTATTTAATTGTGAGATTAAAAATTGAACTCTGGGGCTATGTAATAGTGAGCAGGCCTACATTTACATTATTCTCCACCTAAACAGCCCATATAATGAGAAAGCGTATTATATGTGCCAAGATATTTAAGAAGGTTAAAAATATATGTAGCTTCCCCCAAATACTTATTTGTATTAATTTTCATTGCTGAGCTATAAGACATTCCATCTGTAAAAATCATAAATTTCTACTCTTAATTAACTGTATTTCCTTCTAAGTAAAATAAATCTAAAAGCTTTCTCTGCTTTCTTAGAAAAAGTGTTTACTTTTAGAAAAATAGGAAAGTACATTATTTCTGTTACATTACAATTTAGACAGATTTATGCAATAGAAATAATCAGCATTAGAGGTTACAAAAATAATTCTGATAACTATTTTATCTCACTATTTAAAATGATTAAATACATAAGAAAAAAAATCTTCTCCTGTAGAACACTGATTCATGTTCTCAAGAGAGTACCTTTACAGCAAAAGGGATTCGAGTTTTCTATCATTACCTAGATATTGTAAATTAACCACTAGTGATTTATATTTCATATATTATATATAATATAAACATATACATGAATACAGTTATGACATATTCTTACTCCAACTAACCGTGCAATAGATAATCAAATAAATTATTCAACCAAAGAAATCAGCTATCACAGTAATTTGAAAACAGAGCTTAGATCACACATCAACTCAATGCAAAAGAACTAAAATTTATTTCCATTAGATGAGAAACTCCTTGAAGGTAAGAGATGTAAATTCTATATTCTTTGTAGTATCTTGACGCTAAGCAAAGTAAAGAATCAAAACCTGAGTAAGACTGGCATAGAAATTGCATATCCAGTTTCTGCATCTGATTCAAATCACCTGCTCATGTGATCAATGGCAAATCCATTTGCTTCTCTGAGCCTCTGTTTTTACCTGTACATAAGGGAATTTGAATAAATTATTTCCAAAATTCCCCCACCTCTGTGACTCTATAATGGTTCTAGTTAATGGTACTTCAGTTTTACCTTTAAAATATTTTTCCAATTGCATTGAAAGCCTATAGCATAGTAAGCCACCTACTACTAAGGGTGGTCTAAATATCACTGAAGCCTAACTTTCCCTCCATTACTCACTTCCCCCAATATTCATTCGTTCAGTAAATATATCCAACCTCAGCTATGTGCAAAACACATTAAGCAAGATGACTTTAATTTTATTATTTGTCATTAATTTAAGAAGGAACGATATGTTTAAAAAGCAAGGAAAATGACTACAAGGAACTCCTCTTTCTCAAGGAAAACTGAAACTTTTGAATATCTTTCCAAATATCATTTCATATACATATATGTGTGTGCATATGTATGTACACACAGACACACACCACATTCTAAATAAGGCTCTAAAAAATCAGGAAGGGCAAGATCCTGTAATTGGACCTCAGTTTCAAATCCTGTTGCATATGATTTTTAATTATAAGTAGCAGTTCTTATTTTCATAATATATAATGACAGATGACATTTTCTTTTTGTTTTTCCAGGTTATAAAACTTTCGAGTGTTTGAATTCAAAGCTTAGCACAAAAAGAAGGCGATCATGGTCTTCGCCTTAATAAATATGCTTTCTTCCATGCTTGCTTGTATCACCAGCATAAGAATACTGAGGTTTCATGTAGCTTTTATTTTTAAAAAAACTTTTAAGAGAGAGAAAAAAAGTTTCTTTTGATCAAGAGTCCCCACAAGGAATTTAAAGAATTAAGCAAGTGATAGCAAAATAAAAGGAAGGTCAACTCTTGAGCCTAGAGCAAACTAGATAGCTTCCATATGAACAACATATACAGTTCAATTTCGAAAGAACATATGTGTTTGCTCATTGGTTTAGGGCAAAAAAAAAAAAACACTTGAATCCTGTCTACTCCATGTATACAGATCAAAATCAGATTGCTTAAGTGAACTATAAAATGCAAGAGAACATTGTTTATCCAATTCACAAACCCAAGGATCACTGAAGGAGTTTAGATGTTTTCTGTTTCTTCAGATTCCAGGGCAATACTTCAATGGAAGATCGCTTTTTTTGTAAACTGCTTCAAACTTCATAAACTCAATGTCATATCCTGTTCTTTCCTATCCATTTCTATTTAATTTGCTCTCTCTTAATTGACTGTTCCCAAATTTTTTAAAAGTATTTTTGAACATCTTAAATCTTGTTGAGTTTTAAATGTCATCACCTTCAAACAACTTCCATCAAATAAATCTCTTATTAATTCACATCAAATTAATCCAAAATGATCACTTCTATTAACATATGCTTCAGAACACAAAAGCCCATTAATAGTCATCTGGACACTAGAACTAACCCAAAGTTCTCTGAGATAAAATGCACACTATTTAGATATCCTATTTCAAAGAGTTTTGATGCTAGCCCAAACACATTTTATTAGGCTTTTATTTCATCTTGCTATGTTCTTTAGATTTTATGTATCTCATTTCAAATGCACTTGTCTAGGTAAAAGGAGACAGTGTGGTAAGTAAACAACAATGTCCTCTTTGCCAAAATGAGTCTTCATATAGCCAAATACATATTAAAGAAAACATTTTGTTAACCATTGTACTTTCATAAGAAAATATCTAAAAAAAAAAAAACAAAAAAAAGCACCTATTTCACTAACTAGAGAAACTAAAATAGAGCAGGACCACATCATGGAGCCTCAAAAGGCAAGGCAAATTGATTATTTTTCCTTTCATAACAGATGAGAGGCAAATGTATTAAAATCCCTGATTTGAATAAGATCACCATTTCACTGTGCAAATTGAGAAATGTTACCATTCGTTTACCTGCAGAAAAATAGTTTTTCCTTTCGTTTTCCTCTCAATAAATAAATAAATAAACAATTAAAATATCTGCAATGACAACTGTTGATTCACACAGTCCAATCAATCTGACTTTGCATTTGCACACAAGTCAATTTCAACTTCATCCCTACTTCTCTGTTACACTTAGGACATTTCAACTGCTCTCTGGGCAAAGAGCCAAGCACAGCACTTAAGTTCAAAAAGAGTAGCTCATCGAAGAGTATAAATGTTTCTATTTATCTTGATTGTTATGATGTGAATTGACATTTTATTGTATGTAAATTAGATTTTCACTCATAACAAAAATAACAAGTGCTGTGCTTTGGAGGAATGCCTTTGACTATGTTCCCAGCATTTGGTGAAAACTATCTTTGGATACTAAAGGTATTTTATTTTTTTTTAAGTATTAATGTTGCTTTTTTCTGTTTTCCACTCTATTATTCAATAGAAAAGAAAATCCCAATTATTAACTCAATACACCAATATATCTAACAGCTTTCTTAGTTCTCTCTTAAGAAATCTGTCTCAATCACTGCAAATCCATTTGGTAAACTGACACACATATACAGTATAGTGAATCTAATAAATGCTTACCATAAAGATAACATAGTGCAATTAGAATGCTCGCTGTCTTCACAGCACCAGTAAGCCAAGTACATTTGGTAAGGTTTATTATTATTATTAATAAAAGTGCCAAATGTAATGTAAGATTAAAACAGATGTTGTGAAGACATACTGGGAACTTATACTTGTAATGTACTCTGTATGTGTGCATGTGCATGGGTGTATATCTCTAAAATGAAAGGAAGTAAGTTTGTGTCTTCATATACAGCAGTTCTTCCTCATGAAACTAGGAAATAACTCACAAACCACTGTGCTGTATGACAGGGAGCCATTTAAATGGCCTGCAACCATCTGAGACTAATGGACTAAGGACAACCACAGAAGTATCCAACAGATAACACAAAAACATTACAATGAACCAGCTAATACATTCACACAACAAAAGTGATTTAGAAATAAGTTCAGAGTGTTAATATAATAAGTTCCACAAGGCCAGGGATGTTTATCTTGTATGTATTTTTTTAAGTCCATTTAAATTAATAAGCAGTACTGACAGACGTCTTTCACATTGTAATGAACACACACTATTGATACAAAATTTGGTTTAGATATCACACTATTTAGTGCCAACTACTTATTTTAACATAATTAGCATCATTTTTCCTTCTGACAAAAACAAATTACACACACACACATAGGAGTCATTTTCTCTCTTTTGTTAAGTACAGAGAAATTTTCCAAAGCAAACTGATCTTTAAAAAGCTATACTTGAAAGTCACGTCTAATAATAAGATTAAATCACTTTTTCCTGACTTCTAGGGTATGAAAAGTTTTATGTATGGGGGAAAAAATGGTAAACACAGAATCTGTTCATAATTTGGAGTTGCATAAGTAAAAGCCTTAGAAATCTTCAACTATAAGAATCTTTTTTGAAAAAACATTATGGTATTTCAGAACATTCTACCTATGCTCACCACAAGTTTAGCTAAGTTCTGCCTGGGATTTTAATACGGTATCTGTTTAAGCATAGACGACAAGAAATTCAAGACTTGTCTCTACATGCTTCCATGATATTAGCTTCAAAAAAAAAAAAAACGAAAGGAGATTCCTTGGAAAAATTAAGTTTAATGGAAACTGTATAATATATGTCCCTCCCAGAGAGCCACAATATACATTAGCAATCACAGTTTTACAAATAGATTGCAGAGGGTGACGTCTGTTCGGCTTGGACTGGAATTTCCCAATCTCATTTGGCTTTATGTCACATATTTGGCTTTATGTCACGTAATTTACCCAACAAAACCAATGTGCAGCTGAACACAGTGGGAAAACCTGCTCTAAGACAGTAATGTTCAAGAAAGAAATCTAACCAAGATTTCAAAGCATGTGTAGTTAAGGAAAAAAACAAAACAAAGCAGTATTCCTTCATTAACTTGGCAAGAAAACTAAGATATTTTGCTATGAAGTGGCCTGTTTTGAAGGATTTGTTTTGTTTTTGGTTTTTTTCCATAAGCGCTATCTATGTTAAAAGAAGATTGAGGTGTATCATCATGAAACATTTAGAATCAGAATTTTTTTGAAAATGTGTAGTGGCAGAGCATTACAGATAGAACATTGGATTTTAAAAGGGGAATGGATAAAACATCCAGGTAAAATAAAATCCCAGGTGTCCAAATTATATATTCATAAACATATGTGGATAGAAACTCAATGTTATCCTTGAGCTAAATAGATTATACAGATATCACTGCATAAAGAAGCTCTAAGTATTTTTTCAACTATTGTTTCTAATGCTGTCCAACTACTGTGATTCATTTAAAACCTTGTATGCTAAATTTGTCATTATTTTATAATAACTTACATTTTATCTGATTAAAATTGAGTCAGGAACCAAAATATGGCAAAGGCTTTCGATTAAATATAGAATGTGGAAAGACCCAGGATTGCGCTGAGGCATCTACAGTTCATATAGTTAAAACCAGTAGTTCTCAAATGCTTGCAAATACCTGAGATCTATCCCACGTGCTCCTCCCTGGTTATTAACAAATTCTCTCTTCCCCACTCCAGTCTGTACCCCCAGACTCACCTGTACTAACAACGAAGGACAGAAAACCAATGCCTGGGATCACAGTCAGTAAACTCATGTCTAATACAGACCCTATCTCACCCTTGAAAATCCCAAGCACATCCCACAGCTTTATGGGCTTTTGGATTTTGTTTTATCACTATTGCATTATCTTGCGTCCACAGATTAAAACAAAAGATCAGAAATAAATAAATAAATAATAGGTTGGGTAGATGTCAAAGTAAATCTGAAACAGATAATTAATCTTAAATTAATTTTAAACACAAAGCCAGATAGAGTGGTGAGATTCAAGCCAGAGAGGATGACCACGTATCCAAGTTCCCTCTGGACCCACACAGCCTCTATTTTACACATTCACATATAAGAGGAAAAATAGTGATGTGATATACATGAGTAGGAAAACAGAATTTGGGCAGAAATTAGCTTACTTGTTAAGTATTTTGTATAGGCAATCTAGTCAATCTTCACCTTCAAATTCAATATAAACTTAAGATTCTATCTAAACATTCACAGAGCTATACATACACATACACACCTTTAGAAAAGATTTTCACCATCTGCACCCCAATTATTAATTTCTCTATCAATCTTGTTGTGGACACCTGTTTTAACAGAGTAAGGGAAATCTATACATATAATTCCAGAATCAGGTGTTTTACAATAGTTCTATCAGAATTTAATTGAATGTTGAAAGAAATTGAAAGTTAGAAGTAGACTTTTTTAAGGCCCACAATCTTCAAAGTTGATACATATTCTAAGCTGAAGTTTTAGCTAATAACAAAAGTATTTCATGCTCTTATTACTATGAGCCAGGAACTGCGCCAAGAGTGCATTATCTCATTTTATTTTAATTTGGATGAATAATCCTTTAAGGACTATTTTCATTCACATTTTATAGATAATGCAGCTAAGACATGGAGAAGTTAAACCGTTTGCTTAAGCACAGACCTAGCACATGAACAAGTTGGGTCTCAAGAAATCTAAAAGCCACTGGGTTTCCCAGTGCATTTCTTTAAAACACTTTAACAACAGTTAAGTAATGCAAAAAGTGATAACATTTTAAGAAACTTACAAGAGAATACAATGTACAAGATGCCATGTTACAAAGGCTGCTATCAGACATATTTGTCTGCCTCTATAGTTACGTCAAGTGAATGAATACACAATCTTCCCAACAGTCTCACAGACTACCAGATTATCCTAGCTTTTGAATCTGCCTCATAATGCCTAACACACCACCAACATTACCAAACTACATGTGTCTAAAATGGATTCACTCTACAAAGCCCTCTACAATTTTCACAAGCAAAACTTCGTCTTCTCCACCATCCTGTGGGACCTTATGCATATCTTCTCTTGAGGTACTTCACACGTCACATGGAATTATGTGGTTATGTTTTAGGTTACCCCACTGGACTGTGAAACCCTTCGAATCAGAAAATATATTATGACGCATATTATCATTGTTGATTCAAAATATTATTAGATATCTGTTCATATATGTGATATTAATCAAAATATTGACATATAATAATTCAATATATGTAAATAGTTATATCTCATCAGTGATCTTGAGCTTTTTCCAGGTGTAACACATCTGAGGCTCATTTCCATCATTAGCACTGGCAGACTATGATGGTGATTACTGCAGAGAAATAAAGTGTAATAGGATATTGGCACAAGGGACATGCAAGTTTTTTAAAAGCCAAGTAATACTAATATGACCTCCCTCACAGTGAAAGGCCTACAACACAGCAGGCACTCGTAAGAGTTCTTATTGGATGGACGGATGTTGACACACTTAGAAACCTCTACATGTTGACACACTTAGAAATCTCTACATATTGCTTTTCTCTTCAAGGAAGATCTGACTCTTTCGGTATTAAATAGGCTCAGGAGACTAAAAGCTAGCAAAATGCTAAAGTTGTCTCAACAACATAATAACAAACCAAATCAAGACATGCAAAGAGTCAAGGCATTAATTTTCTCCTTATTTAGGCTGAAAAAAGAATCAGATATCATAGCTAGAGATTCATGGGCACAGAGCAAGAAAGCTGCAAGTCGTGAGAAATAAGAACTATTGAATTTATGTTTTTAATGGTAAATCATAACCATGTTGGTTTGATTTGGGTTCCATAAATGTCTATATAACCTTACATATCAAAAATATCTGTAGACTGATTACACAGAGGAAAGTTCCTTAAAAATTGGCACACTCTCTATATTGTGATAATTCTATAATAAGAGTACCATATCAGTATAATGAATTTGTGTAAGTTTGTATATTTTCATGATTATGTAGTTTTATACATGAATATCATATAGTATTTAATAGGTTTATTAAATATAGAACATTTACTATAAATATATACATTTATATATCTATGTTTTATTTACAAATTTTTCATTCTGTATTCTCCAACATTCCAAAATTCAAAATATACTGTACAAGTAGCATAATACAGAAAAAATAAATAGTTTATCTTTTAAGAGACTAGCCTGGAACATAAAAAGAATACAGAAAAGCTTCAAACATCTGGATTAGACTCTGAGAAACTTAAAACATTCAGAAGGACACAAAACTAGAAGTTTAATTTTAAAATGCATGCGTACTCGCACATACACACACACACACACACCCCAATTCTCACAGTATCATTTTCTGAATTTCTCAAACTGGAAACAACTGGAATATGTATCAGCAGTAGAACAGAATTTTTAAGTTGTGGTATATGATTATACAATACAACACCTGTTCATACAACAGAATATTATGCTACAATACAAATGAATGAAGTACATACAACATGAATTTTTTACAAATCTGATGCTGAGTGTGACATGCCAGACACAAACGAATGCATACTTTCTATGTATATGAACACGTGCAAAGTTCAAAAACAAGAACTATCTAAAGTGTTTAGCAGTCAGGAGAGTGACTGATTCCGGAGGAGGAAGAGAGAGAATGGGAGGAGCACATAGAGCTTCTAGAGTACTGGCAATATTGTATTTCTTGACATGAGTGATAGTTACACAGGTGTATTCATTTTGTAATAATTCACTGAGCTGAGATTTGCACACTTTTCAGCTAAATAAGTGTGTGTGTGATTTTTCAGTGAAACGGCAGTTGCTCTACAGACAGCATGAAGGGATACATTGAGGAGAAACCTTTAAGCTGCTATATTCTGATGAGCAAATCAAGCAATCCAGGGGAGTGGAATGGGTCATTGATGCCTCAGGCTGAATTTCAGGGGAGCAAGGGCCAGGATGTGCCCTAGCAGGCAAACAGGTGGTAAAAGAAAGAAGAGAAGAGAAATTGAGAAGAAAAGAAAGTGTTCTGAACAAAAGGGATTTCAAAGAGTGAAGGGTTTGAAAAGAGAGATGAAGGGCAAAAACAAGAGCAGAAAGCAACAGACAGCCTAACAGAGGAGAAGATAATCAGAGACAAGGAAACAGGAGAAAGAAGAAGAGCTCTGTCTGTGATGCTGCTGCTGCTGGTGGTGGTGGAAGGGTGAGCACAGAGACACATCTGTAGATATTAAATGTTCCATAATGATGCACTACCTTGATTATACCACAAAGACAAGCCACACAAAGGTGGAAGAGAACTAATATTTATTGAGTACTTATTATGTACCAGCCATTTGCTTACTGGCTCACGTAATTTCTCCAGTTAGTTCTCACCAAAAGCCTCCTAGTTACTTAGTAGTCCTATTTTACAAATGAGAAAACTGGAACTGAAAGGAGGTTAAGGTAACCTGCTTACTGAGAAGACCAGAGGGAACAGATGAAAGAGAGCAAATAAAACAATACTGTGGCTTTTTCAGAGAATCCATTTATCAAAAGTTCTGAATATTTTTATAAGGCTGAATAAATGCTGTATTTAAATGAAGTGTGTGCTAGATTCTACCTTCGTCTAAGGTGATTGCTGTAAATCTATGTAATACAGTAGACCAAGGCATCCCATCTCACAAGCAGAATAATGATGGGTGGTTTCTTATTTTGCATAAAAAAGTAAGTTAATAGGTAAAATTCCATCAGTTTTAAACTTTATACCTAGTTAATATTTTCTTAAGACTTTGGCTTCTAATATCAAATGACTTCTAATGTGTACTAGTAAGAAAGAAAGAGAGAGAGAAAGAAAGAAAGAAAAAGAAAGAAAGAAAGAAAAAGAAAGAAAGAAAGAAAGAAAGAAAGAAAGAAAGAGAGGGAGGGAGGGAGGGAGGAAGGAACGAAGGAACAAAGGAAGGAAGGAAGGAAGGAAGGAAGAAAAGGCAGCACACAAATGTTAAAAGGAAAATTTGAAAATCTTATTCCTCAAAACTATTTCATTTGGCATTTAGTCTTTGTTTTGTAGGTACACATAGATATAGCACAATCACATTTTATTGTACTAATTTGCCCCCTCTTTGTATAATATGATAATTTAACACTATTCCATGGAGCTTCTCAAACAGAACCACAAAGTCCAAGACTACAGTCATCTAAACAAGCTTAAAAAATTTGGGTTTAAGCAAATAGGAATTAGTTGACTGATCCCCCATCTATGAATGCTTTACATGTTCTAGAAGTCAAAGTATGAATAATGCTTTACATGTTTTACAGCTATCTACAGGAAATAAGCCTACACATGGATAGAAAAGGGTGTTTGTGAAAGAAGTAATATAACATGCAGGAAAAAGTATCACTCTATAGTATTATTTAAAATTAACCAATTTCATTAGTCCTTTGAACTTTTTGTAAAATAGTAACCATGCTATCTGATTATTTCAAAAGCAAATTACTACAGATTTCACCTAAACAGTACTGATATCTGATGGTATTATCACCATCTTCATACCTGCTAATGATACCTTGTTTACTGAGCCTGCAAACCTATGTGCTATTCAGAAAATACAATACTATTTTTTAAATGACTTTGTAAAATAGTTAACATATCATGAGAGTATGTAACCATACTTTTAATCTTGTTATAACATTAAGAATGCCCTATTTTAACATCAAAATAGAACAAGTTATATTAAATGTGAGACATAATGGCAGTCATTAAGAAAGAAAATTGTAACCTGTTAAGTATTTACCATCTTCCTAGGTTAAAAAAAAAAAGAAAGAAAGAAAGAAGAAAGAAAAACAGGTTGTTGTGAGGCCCAAAATATCCTGCCCTGGTTTACTGAAATAAAAGTGGAATTCTCTTTCATGAAGTATCATCAATGTAATCCAGATGAGCTAAAAGAATAGATGAACCCTAGCAAGTAATGCATGTGGTCCATGGTATGAACAGTGAAAAAAAACACATGAAATACTTTGGAGAGTGATAACCAGTTATAAGATAGCATTGTTCAAGAATATTTTCTGATGACCAGAATACTGCTTGAGAGATGACTGCTACAGTCTTTGATACAGTAAGTTAGAATAAAGTTAGTCACGTAAAAAAGTCCTATACTTTATCCATTTGTGCATCTATAACTTTCCTTTCATGAAAATTCTGCAAATAATTATCCAAACAAACTGATACCAGAATTTTTTTTCCAGAAACCAAGGTCAAATGTATTTGCTGGCATTCGCACTAATTTTGCAGTAAATCCTATTTTGGGGCAAATATTACAAACTGACCAAGTGATATGATAACTGATGCTCGTAAGTCAAAACTGACATAACATTTATTCATTCAGCATATTTTTTAAGGGCCAATTATGTGTCAGGCATTGAGTAAAGTATTGAGTAAGGTGTTGAGGATACAACCGTGAACAAGGCAGAGAAGAAACTACCCTGAGTGAGCTTAGAGTCTAGCTGGAGAAAAGAAAGAAATAAACAAAAAAGAGCAGTGCCTGGTCCTGATTTAGTATAACAACAAGGGGTTCTATGGGTAAAAAAGAAGAACACAAACGAGAATAGTAAAAACTGGCTAGGTGAAAAGAGAGGACTGAGTGATTCCAACAGAAGAAATGGCAGAAGACCTGGGAATGCCCAGATAAAGACAGAATGTGACTGAGAGAAGTTCAGTGGTATCAGCAGTTTCCATGGTGTTTGGTTAAATTTTTCAACGCTATGAATTAAAAGATTAACATTTACATTTTCTAGAAAATTCCTATTTTCCTGAAAATGTTAGATAATAATCTATCACATGTATTCACAAAAGTTTACATCAAGTTTTCATACAAAGTGTTTACTACTGGATTAAGGATAGTTTTTCTACAAAATTATGTTAATTAAAAAAGCATTACTGAAATGACATAAATTTTTTATTAAAATATTCTCTGATTTTGATGCAATTTTTCATTGATAAGATGCCAATAATCCTGTTTTTCTTAATCATCAGGAATACACATAACCATGTAAATATAATCATTTTTCTATATATTTACATATTAATGTTTATATACATTCATATAATTCATTTTAAATTCATCTCTTCCTAAGAGCTTACATTCTGGCTATGAAGCACAAGACGACACATTTAATTTCCAATAAGATTCCTGTGTACTGTGCCACAGATGCAGAGGCATTGATGGCTTTAAAAGTCACTTTTGTCCAACAGATTGGAAAATAAAGTGCCAATGTAACATCAAATGTCATACACACATCTATTTATGGGCAAGGGCATTTCAGACTTTTAAATTTCCAATCAATTAATTTATTCATACACTATGTGTTTATGGGGCATAAAATATGTTTAAATTCGAAGAGAAAATTATTGCTCTCTAAAAAGCTACCTACCTTTGTTAAAGAAACAAGGCTGACATTAAACATCTCAGTAATAATACAGGACGAGACAAGATTTAGCACCAAAATAAGCAGTGCAAACAGTAAATTCCCTTAAAAGTAATCAGTAAGCACTCAGCGGGCGTGTAATCCCAGCCTCATGCCTGTAATCCCAGCACTTTGGTAGCCGGAGGCAGGTGGATCACTTGAGGCCAGAAGTCAAGACCAGCCTGGCCAACACGGTAAAACCTCGTCTCTACTAAAAATACAAAAGGTAGCCAGGCGTGGTGGTGGTTGCCTGTAGTCTCAGCTACTCGGGAGGCTGAGGCAGGAGAATTGCCTGAACCTGGGAGATGGAGGTTGCAGTGAGCCGAGATCGCACAACCACACTCCAGCATGGGAAACAGAGAGACTTTGTCTCAAAAAAAAAAAAAAAAAAAGTAATCAGTAAGTACTAAATGCTTGCTATTCTTTTATGGGTATTACTATTTCTATTATTTCTTTCATTCATAATAAAATAGCCAGTGTGGTCAATGGTGGAGGAAACAATAGAGATGAGAGTGAAGATTATCCTGAGAGACAAATAGGAATTGCACAGCTATTGGGGACAGAAAAGGGGATTCCAGCAAACAGGAGTAAAAGAAACAAAAGGTTGTTTAACGATATTAACATATGCCAAGAAACAGAGAAAAAGCTAGGTTTAAAACAAATGGCTCACATGGAAGGCGTGGTTGCCAAGGTTAATAAGACAGAGTCTTGAATCCCAGTTGATGATGGACCACTTGCAGAAAGCAGGAAGCCACTTGAAGTTTCTAAAAAGAAGAGATTAGGAACACTAAACTAGATGTGGTAGGATGTGCAGACTGAAGAAGGAAAATGTGGAAATAAAAAAAGTTATAGATTTCAAAACAAATCTTTAACTCTGATCATAAACGGAAGATGAATATTTAAAACCTCAGAAATACCGCACAGGTTCAGAAGAAAAGATGGAGTGACTGATCTACCTGTGTGAGACATTAGTGATGCTGGATTTTTTCAAAATTTATGTGCTATAATCATCTTTATATAGGTAAATTGGAGTTATGACTATCAATATTTTATTCAACTGTTAAATTATTTGTATTCTTGACTAGAGAGTGTTCTTGTTGTCATTCATATTGATAATCTCACACCATAGTACAGTCTCCCATAAATGAGTAGGTGCTGCTTAATAAATATTTGCTGCATGAACTTATTGAAGTTATTGATGCTTACTGAACAAGCTTCATGAAACTTCCTGAAAAAACAGAGTTAATCAACTAACTTAGCTCTTGACACCCATCTATTTGTTTCCATTGATTGCCTGACTGTACTTAGTGTTTAATTCTGATCCTGTTTATCCTGATCCATTATAATTCTTAAGTTCTTATACCTGTGTCATTTTATCAGGTTTTCCAAATTATTTAAAAACATAAATTTATGTCTCCCAAAACAAGCCAGATTTTCCTAGTCCGACTGGAATCTTTCCCAGAATTTGGTCAAAACTCAATGTTGATCCCCACTAGTACATCCCACGTAAATCAGTAGTTAAAATAATGGCCAGGAAGGCTTCAACACAACATACCTCTTTATTTCAAGTCAGATCTACAGAAAGGGAGACTTGACAGACCTCAGATTTAGGTGCTAAAGGTTAATCTAAAATTCCATTTTACACCAAAACTTCCTGGAAACCACTCAAGTATCCCAAGGACTCGCCATTCAGATGGAGTTTGATTTTGAAGTAGGAACACTATAAAGTCAGGGTGCTTTTAGACAGAGGTTAGTAACCTTTGTGTCCATTCCAATACACTTCCTTTAAGACACTGCAGTGGAGAGCCCGAAGACATGAGTGCAATGAATAGAATTATATTGACTTGTGAATTTGTGTTAAGGTCATCAAGGTACGGCACAAGCCAACACTGCCTTTAAGGTGAAAAAGTTTGACATTGTTCTCAAGTGAGAGGTAACAGACCCCACAAAAAAGGTGTGGGCAGAGATCTCCTTGTAGTTACAAAAGCAAATCCTGGCAAAACTACCCCTTTCCCAAACTTGGGCAGGATACAGACAGAAATATACACACTTACACACAGTTTCTCACACACACTCAGGAAGCACACAGACTTGAAGGATTATGCAAGCACATTAACCAAAATGAATGGTGGTTTTGGCCAGGTTTTTCCCCTCTTCTTTGAGCTTACTCACATCTTGAATTCCTACAATAATACACATAATGGGCCTGTTTTAAAAAGTTTTTTTTTAAGGGAATGAATAGAAAAAAAAGAGTACAAATTAAATGAATAAGATAATGTACACTGAAATAGATTGTAAAATGCAATGTGCTCTAATTTCTTGTATTCCTCCTATTCTTCCCCCATTAGACTATAAACTGCTAACAGGTAGCACACAAAGTGGCCACTCTATGTATACTGAATGAAGATACCAGCATCCAATGGGAGAAAGAGGTACATTCTGCACAGGTAAATTCAATCACTATATGATTTTATTTATTTATGTATTTGTTTGTTTATTTATTTATTTATTTTTGAAACAGGGTCTTGCTGTGTTGTCCCAGCTGGAGTGCAGTGGCATGATCGTAGATCATTGCAGCCTTGACCTTCCAGACTCAAGCAATTTTCCTGCTTCTGTCTCCCAAGTATCTAGGACGACAGGCATGTGCTACTGTCCAAATTGGTTGAATTTCATATATTTTTGCAGAGATGAGGTCTCCCTGTGTTACCTAGACTGGTCTCGAACTTCTAGGCTCAAGCTATCCTGCCACCTTGGCCTCCCAGAGTGCTGGGATTTTAGGCGTGAGCCACAATGCCCAGCAGTCAATCACTACATGATTACAAAATGCAGGCAGCCAAACCATTTTGAAGGAAAGGATAAAAGCAAATTTGACCAGATTTATCTTGTTTTCACATTTCAAAGTCTTTGACTCTTATGCTTTAAAATCAATGTTTCTCTTAAACAGCTTGCACACTAAAAATACAGAATAAATCAAACAGTGGCCGGGCATGGTGGTTCATGCCTGTAATCCCAGCACTTTGGGAAGGCCCAGTCGGTGGATCACTTGAGTCCAGGAGTTGGAGACCAGCCTGGGTGATATGGTGAAACCCCATTTCTATTTAAAAAATTATCTGGGTGTGGGGGCACATGTACTGCTTGAGGCGGGGAGGTAGAGGTTGCAGACAGCCGAGATCGCACCACTGCACTCCAGCTTGGGCAACAGAGTGAGATCTCATCTCCAAAAACTCATATATATTATAAGGGTAATGTCTCTTTTGACAAACTGAGAGACCTTAACTTCTTAAAGTAGTCAACAGTCAGTAATTGCATGTATTATTGACAGTATAGTAAATGTATAGTATGTTACAGTATTAGCAACATATACTTTCAAGGTATCAAAACATCTTGATTGCATGGTCTGTATCCAG
The DNA here is from genome assembly GCA_004027715.1 of Plecturocebus donacophilus. Lineage (NCBI taxonomy): Eukaryota > Metazoa > Chordata > Mammalia > Primates > Pitheciidae > Plecturocebus > Plecturocebus donacophilus. The sequence goes on from PVKP010003970.1 coordinate 73,954, forward strand.
AGAGTCTTAAGCAAGGAAAGATTAAAAAATAATTTAAGCACCAAACTTTACACTTGATAATTTCAAAATTTTCCAAGAAAAAAAACATTCTCTATAAAAGGCACTTTGCAGAAATTCCTCATGATGGATTATTAATTTTATGTACCTCTTTCTACCTGAACCTGGTTTCTCCTAATACCCATCTATATGTTAATTGGAAAAAGAGACACAGGTTCATTATGGGAATGATAAAACAATGTCCTCTGACTTTGAGAATGATCTTTTCTTTCGTGATGGAAAATATGCATTTTTTAAAAATCACTGAAGGAAATAATATTCTCTCCTCATTCCACAGGCCTGCCTTTAGGAATCTTTGCAACAACAAAACCATAAGCATGTAGATTTAAGCTTTTAAAAGACACAGGTCTACTGTTCAAAACTGTATCTGTCAGTTTTATTCATGTTCACAGGAGCAAGCAAATCATAGTGCTAATAATGAACACGCATTAAAGAGCAGGTCTTTAGGAAAAACCCTGGAAATGAATTGTTGGTAACTAACACACCTACAGTACCAATGCCTGTCTCCAGTATGTGTTCCAAGGGACTGAAAGCAATATAACTTCACCTCATTTTCTTGACTCCTAAGATTTCTATAAGTGTTGAAGGACTTTGTCTATGTTCAAATTTGGAGAGGCTCTCGGTCAGAGGTAAACTCATGTATTGAGAACTAAGTTTTGGATAACTACAGTTCAAAACATAACACTCTCATTTATACCCACTCTCCCTTACGTAACAGGTAAGCCTCTGAGGTTCAGAGTCTGACAATGGAATGTCTACATTCATTCAGGTATTTAGGAGCCACCATGTCGGAAGCAATTCAATTGTTTAAACTTGATTTGGCTACTGAACTTGGGGGTGGGGAGGTATTGCAGGGAACAGTCTGGATTCATCTGTATCAAGTTTTCTGTTTTGTAATATAACTTAAAATATTTTTGAAGAAATATGGTAAAGTGATTATCCTTCTGGAACTAGATACACCGACACCATCACATTAACTCACAGCTTGTTAAATACTGTGCAATCTTTCTATAACATTCTTTGTTATGAGACTAGAATCAGCATATGGGAATTGCTCTTTTCCTGCTAAACTGAAGTCATTACTAACTACTCATCTGTGACATGTACTCATTCTTGTAACCAGGAATTTTAGCTTCACAAAATTTAGAAACCGCCGCATTGTTTCTTGGCATTGCTTTCAAATGTGACATCATTTAAATTTTGGAATATGCTGTTTTAGCAAATACACTAGTTGGTGCCAGGTTAAAGATGACTGCCCATAAAGGGGCAGTAGGGAACAACCACAGATTATTCTTTCAGTCTATACCATCTCACGCCTTTCACCAGAGGCAAGGTGAATTACAATGAGCTCAATAATGCATTTCAAAATGGGTTGTCAAATTACCAGCCTATAGAAATGGCTTCCATTCATTGAAGATCTGTACTGAAAAACTACTGTGATATTGAAATGAAAACTCCATTTTCATTTGGGAGGCCGAGGCGGGCAGATCACCTGAGGACAGGAGTTTGAGACCAGCCTGGCCAACATGGAGAAACCCTACCTCTACTAAAAATACAAAAAATTAGCTGAGCATGGTTGCACATGCCTGTAGTCACCGCTACTCAGGAAGCTGAGGCAGGAGAATCACTTGAACCTGGGAGGTGGAGATTGCAGTGAGCTGAGGACGTGACACTGCACTCCAGCCTGACAACAGAGTGAGACTCTGTCTCGGAAAACAAAACAGCAAACAAAACCAAACCAAACCAAACAAAAAACTCCATTTTCAGTTTTCCTAATTTCCAAGGTCTAAAATATATGTGTAATCCCAGCATTTTGGGGGAGCTGAGGCAGGAAGAATTCCTTGAGGCCAGGAGTTCAGGATCAGCCTGGAAAATACAGCAAGAATCTATCTTTACAAACAATTTAAAAATTAGCCAGACATGGTGGCTTGTGCCTGTAGTCCCCACTATTAGGATGCTGAGGCTGGAAGTTCCCTTGAGCCCAAGAGTTCAAGGCTACAGTGAGCTATAATGGCTCCACAGCATGCAAGCCTGGGCAACATAGCAAGACCCTATCTCTTAAAAAAGAAGAAAACAAAACAAACAAACAAAAAAAAATATATATATACACACATTCACTTATTAAAAACATTATAATAATAGTCATATATATAATATAAATATGAATACAAACAAATATATAGATGGACCTACTGACTCATTTATTGCTGAGCAAAAAAATAGAGAACTGTGTTTAAATGACAAAGATGACAGAAATTCAGTATCATTCACAGACTCTGAAAGTCTTATTTTGGAAATTTTTGTATGATTCCTAGAACTTCTTCCATTATTTAAAAACTTACATAACCAAAATGGTAATTCTAATAATCTCCTCAATACACTCTGTGAGCCTCCAGTTATAAAACTTATGAGTTTTATAATCTAAATACAATTCAATAGCAGCACCTACCAACAAAAATTTAAAATTGGTACTCGCAATCAGGGACACCTTTTCTATCGAATAAAAAACAACTCCAACAGCATAATTTCTCCTAGAAAATATGAACAACATCTGTGTCAGTGTTCAAAAAAATGCTTTGATAACCTAATGCCAGCAAAATATTAGTAATTTTAATTATTTTATTACTCCCTAAAAAGACATATTTGGTTAATGTTTTATCTCTGATTTTAAAAATATGCTTACTTCGTGAAAAAATATATATATATAGGCATACCTCGGAGATACTACGGATTCAGTTCCAGACCACTACAATCAACTGAATATTGCAACAAAGCAAGCCACACAAATACTTTGGTTTCCCAGTGGATATAAAAGCTGCATTTACATTATACAATGGTCTATTAAGTGAGCAACAGTATTATGACTAAAAAAGGTATTTACTTAAAAACATTCTTTATTACTAAAAAATACTGACAATCATCTGAGTCTTGAGCAATTTGTAATCTCTTTGCTGGTCTTGCCTCATTGTTCATGGCTGTTCAGGGGAGGTCTTTGCTGAAGGTGGGGGTGTCTGTGTTAATTTCTTAAAATAAGGCAACAATGAAGCTTTCCACATCAATTGACTCTTCTTTTCATGAACGATTTCTTTGTAGCATGCAATGCCATTTGATAGCATTTTACCCACAGTAGAACTTCTTTCAAAATTGGAGTCAATCATCTCCAACACTGCTGCTGCTTTTTCAACTAAGTTGACGGAATATTCTGAATCATTTGTCATTTTAACAATGTTTACAAACCACTTTCTTTGCTCAACTTTCAGAAAAAGCAACACCTCATGCGTTCCAGTTTTATCAGGAGATTGCAGCAATTCAGTCATACCTTTAGGCTCTACTTCTAATTCTAGTTCTCTTGCTATTTCCACCACATCTGCACTTGATTCCTCCACTAAAGTCTTGAAGCCTTCCAAGTCATCCATGAGCTGCAATCAACTTCTAAACTTCTGCTAATGTTGATATTTTGACATCCTCCCATGAATCACAAATGTTCTTAATGACATCTCGAATGATAAATCCTTTCCAGAAGGTTTTGAATTCACTTTATCCAGATCCACCAGAAGAATCACTATGGCAGCTACAGCTTTATGAAATGTATGTCTTAAATAATGACTTAAAATTTGAAATGTCTCCTTGATCCAAGGACTGCAGAATGGATGTTATGTTAGCAGGCATGAATATAACATTCATCTCTTTGAACATCTCCATCAGAGCTTCTGGGTGATTGCATGCATTGTCAGTGAGCAGTAATATTTTTAAAATAATCTTTTTCCAAGTAGTAGGTCTCAACAGTGCACTTCAAATATTCAATAAACCATGCTGTAAATAAATGTGCTATCCTTCAGGCTTTCCTGTTCCTTTTATAGAGCACAGCTTGGTAGAGTAGATTTAACGTAATTATTAAGGGCATCAGAATCTTTGAAATGCGAAATGAGCAATGGATCCAACTTCAAGTCATCAGCTGCATTAGCCCCTAACTAATCAGCCTGTCCTTTGAAGTTTTCAATCCAGGCATTGACTATTCCTCGCTAGCTATGAAAGCCCTAGATGAGATCTTCTTCCAACAGAAAGCTGAAAATCTCTGTTGAAAATCTGTTGTTTAGTGTAGCCACCTTCATCATTGATCTTAACTAGATCTTCTGGATAATTTGCTGCAGCTTCTCCATCAGCACTTGCTGCTTCACCTTGTGCTTTTATGTTATGGATATGACATACCTCTTTAAACACCATGAACCAGCCTATCCTAGCTTCAAACTTGTCTTCGGCAGCTCCTTCACCTCTCTCAGCTTTCACAGAATCAAAGAGAGGGTCTTGCTCTGGATTAGGCTGTGCCCTAAGGGAATGTTGTGGCTGGCTTGATCTTCTGTTCAACCACTAAAACTTTCTCCATATCAGCAAAAAGGCTGTTTTTCCTTTCTTATCATGTGTGTGTGCAACAGAGTGGCATTTAAAATTTCCTTCAAGCACGTTTTCTTTGCATTCACAACCTGGCCATGTTGCCACAAGAGGCCCAACTTTTGGTCTCTCTCTCTTTTGGCATGCCTTTCTCACTAAGCTTAATCATTTCTAGCTTTCAGTGTAAAGGGAGAGACATGAAACTCTTTTCACTTGAACACTTAGAGGCCACTGTAAGGTTATGAATTGGTTGAATCTCAATCATTGTGTCTCAAGGAATAGGGAGGTCCAAGGAGCGCCAGAGACACAAGGGAACCGCCAGGCAGTGGAGCACTCAAAACAAACATATTTATCCATTAAGTTTACAATCTTATATGGGCATTATTCATGGGTCCCCAAAACAATTACAATAGTGACATCAAAGATCACACACCACCATATCAGATATAACATAATAATAATAAAAAGATCTGAAATATAGCAAGAGTTTTCCAAATGTGACAAAGAGACATAAGGTAAACACATATTTTTGAAAAAATGGTGCAGATAGATTTGCTTGATGCAGGGTTGCCACAAACCTTTATTTATAAAAATGGTAACGTCAGTGAAATGCCATAAATGAAAGTGCAATAAAACGAAATCGCTTGCATATGTGTGTATATATATATATGCATATTACACATACATACATACATACATACATACATACACTTAGCTTGAAATTTAGGGTACGTGGTTATAAAACTTATCTCAGAATCACATTGCCATAGAGTACACCCTACAGTGGCTATGGAATCACACAACTTCTATTTACTATTCTCCTGTAGAAAACCTAGGTGATCTCAGTAATAACAAACCATTTTTATCCAAGTGCTTATGATCATGTAGCATATATCCCAAGTATTCAAAAAAATAAAACTTCTAAAATATCCAGAGAGAAGGATAAAACATTATCTCTAAAATACTACCCCTCAAGAAAGGTTCTGATGTATTCAAAATTAAAATAACCTACTGAAAAATAAGACAGTCATTAATATTGAAGAGGAATTTTGTGGTCATTTTGGAGAAAAGAAAGATATTTCATAAATTTCTTTCATAAAGAAATAACTTACTATGAGAGTTAATACCTAGCTATCAAAAAGTTATATTTTTAAGGCACATGTAAAAATTAAGTACTAATACAAATATTTTTTAAAAATTAATGATAGCATAGGTCATTAAAGGTCCAAGGAATAAGGCAAAGATGTACAATGTGAAAAAACAATGTAAAAATACTTCTTGCAAGTTTCCATTTTAGACCTTGAACTCAGCAGTATTGAATACTAAAGCTTATAGAACTGAAATTCAAACATAACAGCTTTTGAATTTAAGGCATGTATTCTACCAAGGGGATGACACTGAGCTAGCTCTTTGGGATAATATAATGCCACTTTTTTCTACAATAGCTAATGGTTAGAATCTTCAGTTTATTCTTCTCCATAAATATCCTAAAAATAAGTGTTAAAATTAAAATTAAAATAAGGCCTTAGAAATACTATTTTGAATAGTCTAATAAGCACTCCCATAGTTAATGATACACAGAAATTACAAAGATTAGAAACAGAACAATCATTATCATTATTTATAATAATAAATACTCAGTCCTTTGACATTCACCAAACCTGTTTTACACGTCTTATCTAAACTGATTCTTCTCCCAAAACCTGTGCCCAGGTACTATTACTCACAGCCTATGGGTGAGAAGACGTCACTCTAGAGAAGTTACAGAATTACTTTAAGGCTAGTTTTATTCCAACAGAGCCACATCGCAGAAAAGAAAACACAGCTAAAACCTATGTAACTTCTAACCATACCTGGACGTAAGCCTATTCCAGACAATGGCATGTCCCAAAAGGCACTGTGATGACTGAACTGTCTTTCTTTTAATTTGTATTGCCCATATCTGAAGAACAAATAAACTTGGAAAGAGGTCAAAGTACTCAAATTATGGAAAAATGCAAAATAAAACAAAAAGTTTAGAAAATATTGTGATTCACATTTATGACGACTGAAGTAATAAGTATGACCCCCTTACTCCAGGAGTGGCTCCTCCAGCCATGAGAAAAATATATGGTGGACCTAAAGTCTTTATTATGTGCATATTAAACCCAGTGTTTCTGGTGCTATGTTTTCAGTACCTTTCTTCTAATAAGGTAATTATTTAGTTAAGACGTTCGAGGACAAATTGTAGGTATTAATAATTGGTTTAGTATTATTTTTAGCATAAGGTCATGGTTTCCTTTTAAACATTTTACTTTAAAAAGAGTTGCCATGCTAAATCATCTATTAAAGGGACAACTTTTTTGTAATAAAAGACCTCAAGTTTTAAATACTATAACTTATAAAATCAACTCATGTTATCAACTGAAAAATTCTCCCCTACAGAAAGCAATACTAGATGTTGAAGTGTTACAAGTTAATAAGAAGAAACTAAAATTCCTTATGTTTTAAATTTTATTTAATTAGTGAAGGAATCAACAGATAAACTCTGCTACCTACAAGTTAAAATGGCCACCTCACATCCAGTTACATATCAACTATTTTCTTTACCTAACGTTAGGCATCTCAAAATCTCAAGGCAAAAATGAAGCAGTTGGATACAAATTATATGAATCAATATAGCTCAGTCATTGCAAAATATGTTGAACAAAAAAATTTCAGAACAGCTCTATTAAAAATACTAATTTTCATGACACGTCCTTACTAATATGGACTTCTAGAAAAGGAAATTAATAAAGAGGGTGGTAATAAGCAAGCCCTGAACTAGCATTAATTTAAAAATAAGCTTGATGATGTAAAGAAGGCAAAAACTTGATAGGGATCCACGTATAGCAACTGTCTTAAAGTTCATAATTTAAGAAAAACACAAAGGCCTAAGTTCCCAGAATGCTAAAAATACAATACCCTCAGCCACTCCAAAAGGCTTCATGTGCTTGTAAAACTTTTATATTATCAGGTAAATTTTGATTTAGTGAATTTGACTTTATTTATAGTTTCTGACTGAGAATTCATGAGACACACTCTTCTATCTCCTCAAGAATATTTGTGTAAGTAAATATACATAAAAAATATCAGAAACACTTTAAGCATCTCCTTGAAAACTCTATATAAGAAAGTACATGACTGATTTAAAGACTAATAATACATTTTCATTAATAAAAATACTAGTACTTTACCTCAATTTCAGTAATCTCAATTAAAAAATGAGCAATTTAGTTATATTCATTTGGGGTTATTTTTTCAGATTGTTCTTTGCCTTATTCCTTGGCTCATTTATAACCTATGCCATCATTTTAAATTTTTTATATTTGTATTAGTACTTAACTTTAGTAAGTGACTTTAAATAAAATGACTTTTTGATAGCCAGAGATTTCCTCCCATGGTAAGAAACTCTTTGCATTAATCTCATGCCTCTTTCAGTTTGCCCAATGATCACAGGTGAATAATAAGATTTAAAGATGAGTAACTGCTGATGAACCCAATTTGGGATCTGTCAAGAGGAAACTAGAGCGTCAGATCAAGGAGGGGCAGCAGCAAAGAGGAAGCCAAAGAGAAGACAGGGTTTGCGGAGAGAGGAAGCCAAGTTGGGAAGTGGGGAGAAGGGCAGGCTGGCCAGGGGAGGCGAGGCGCCCGGGCAGAGGGTGGGGAGAGGCGGGCACGCCGGGGAGAGGAGAAGGCTGCAGGCACCCGCAGCCAGGGCGAGCGAGGTCACCGGAGGCAGCGGGCGCGCACGACTGCTTCCGCAGGACTTCCTGCGATCACACGCCCCCAGCCCGGGCGCCGAGCACGCGTGGCGGCGTCCGCAGGCCCGGGCTCCCGTGAGAGTGAAGGCCGGCGACACGCGCAGCTCCTGTTGTGTCGCGGCGGCCGCCCAGGCAGCGCTGCAGACAGCAGCCTCCTTCCCAGACAGCCAGCTCGCTCTCACCGTGGCTGCCCCGAACCCGAGGAAAGAAATGGAATACTATTTCTGTTCCTCGTCTGCAGTTCTGATTTTTTTTCTTCTCAAAAATAAAAGGAAACATTGTTTAAATAAAATGCGCTTTTTAAAATTTATTTCTCTGGCTACACTCTTCACTACAGCACGATGTCTTTAAAGCTCTTTACTTTTAAAAAATCTAACCGACACACTGGATAATAACTGATGAAAGTACTTTTTAAAGTCTAACCGAAGCCACGCTTTCCTTTTTTGTCTTTGTAACACACACAAGCCACCTCAGAATGCAAGGCTGTCAAGACCCCATGTGAGCAGGGGTAGTTACCCAGGAGTACAAATACACTAAGAAATACAAAGCCACGGGATTATCAGGAGCGTACCACATCCATGTCATTCAACAACTTCCCCTTTCGAGAGGGTGCTAATCACAGACTTTTTACTGTAATGGAGCCAAGAGACAGTTATTAAACTAATAGACTTTTTTTTTTATTTTATTTTTTCAGTCGTGGAAAAGTACAGAGGATTTTTAAAACCCCTACTTATATCTGCAGATAGCACCACAGAAAGAACACAGGTTGGATGTTTCCTAATTATTACTAAAAACATTTGTTTAAATGCCTCATACACAAAGGTGATGGATTTTCTCTCTCTGACAATGAATTAGGGCCTAAGGAGAAAGCCAATTGGAACAGTGTTAAGACTAAAAAGTCACCTAGTCTCTGAAACACTATTATAATACTACCTTGGAAGATACAGCAACTCAAATCTTATTCACCCGCCAGATAAGAAACAAAGTAGAGGGAGCCTCAGCTCTTGGGGCCAGGCTGCCTGGACTGAAACCCTGACTCTGCTACTTGCTACCTGTTGTAGCCTAGGCAGTTTATGACACTTCCCTGAGACCCAGTTCTGTCCATTCTATAAAATGAAGGCGACAGCAGTTGCTGTCTCAAGTGAAGACAATACACAGCAGACCGCTCAACAAATGTGAACCGGGATCAGCATTTTAAGGCGGCCCTTAATGGAAGACTAACCTGTCGGAACAGAATGCAGCCTTTCCCTGGTAAACCTAGCTGGCCTATGGCCTGTGGTTGCTCTCACTTTTATTTAGTAATCAGTGCTTAGCTGCACATCTACCAAGCCAGTTGTTACTACACGTAGCTCATTTCTATGCAAACCGTGTCCAGCCTTTGGGCAAAGTTTGCATGCCCTCTGCTCCCTGATGTTCACAAGTGAAAACGCTAAGCCCAACACATTTAATAATGTCCTCTTTCCCATCATTAAAGGGCACCACACAGCTTTAGCAGACAGGAAACTAGCCCAGCACACATGCTGTGCAGCTGGCAATAGAGGCATCTTCAACAGCATCCCCTCCTACATACAGGCTGATAAGGAACATGTTAATGGAGCCAAAACATCCATTTCCTTCCTCTATTTCTGCAGTTAGCCGACAGGAGAGCTGGACAATCGTATCAGGGATTATGAAATGGCAATAAAGAGATTTCTAAGCCACTAAGGCTACCAGAACACCAGGTCTAAATTTCACCTACTCACTTTCAACCAAAAGTATGCACTCTTTCAGTTGTGGAAAAGTACAGATTTTTTTTTAAACCCCTACTTATTAACTAACGTGTACTCTACAGTGAAATTATTTCTACTGTTGCTTAATTTGCAAAATCCAAGCAGATATTACTTTAAAAAATCCAACTATCTCTTTCAAAGGATTTGTAAAGTTGCTCACAGACATAAGGTGACATCAGAAAAACATGTTGGTATAATGCAATTAGCTAAGGTTTCTAGGAAGCTTTGGAATGTTTTGTTTTTAAGGAAGGAATAGATAAGTGCAAGTCCTACAAGTAATGAACTGTCCTAGAAGCAAAGAAATTCATTAAATACATCTCCTTGATTTCTCCTTCATGGTTCCACATCCGTACAGATTTGGGAATGCACAATAATAGCAAGGCTTAATTTTCCAGAGCTGTTTAAAGTAATATTTAGGTGCTTAACAGAGTTAAATGTTAAATCAAAGGGACTTCCTAATTCTCAGATAAAATAATTTTTTGTTGTTGTTTTAAAAAAAAGGTCTTAAACTTCAAAATTGTTCCCAGGCTTTTAAGATGAAATTAAAAGTGATTAGTAAAAGTCAAACATTCAAAGAAATCTCAGAGGCATTGTTGTTCCAACATGAAAAATGTCTCAGTAGCTATTTTCAGTTACTACTTGATTGGCTATCTCTCAGGGAAACATGAATATTAAAAATGTTTGAGCAAAGAGGAATCCACTATCCTCTCACTGTCATAAATCTGGGCATCTCAAAGCAACTTATGGTTGTGCTCAGCTCCTACCCCTACTCACCATGTTAGATCTCCTGAGTCCAAATCACCCTTGCCCTCTCAGCATGCAAGCACTGGACCCACTTACAAGTGACTTTTATCCTGAAGCCAAGGCATAAGCCATTGTCATCAAACATCACAATACAACCTTTGGGCCTGAGAATATTCAACACATGCAAGCTAAAAAGGCACATTTCTGACTCATGACCTTAGAGCCTAATACTGTTATCCTCAATTAAGGACACATCATTTATCATCTTGCATCTCTGATTACTTCATAGTGTCTCACATATAATACCAGTAAAGCACAAGACAGCCTGTGTTCTCCTTTTTCTATACTTTTCAAATGAATCCAGGCTTCCCCTTTGACTCAGTTTCACTGACACGTCCTACTTCACTAAATGACATTAATTGATAAAAGGCAAAATTTGAAAGCATACTGCAAAATACAACATGCTACATTGCAACCAACAGTATCCTACCTTACATTAGGGCAAGCATCAAGAAGCATCTGTAATGTATGTAATACCAGATAATCTTTTTATTTTCCTCTGAATCCTGACAAACCAATTTCACAATTTTCTCAGTACCTGAAAGTCTATGTTGCCGGCCAAAAGTGTTCTTCTCCTATGTTCCTATTTATTGCAACACTTTTGAGAACTACTGCATCCAAGGCATTTGCAAAGGGAACAAACATGAATTAAGTATGCTCTCACTCTCCTCCGGTTCATCATGCCCAGTAGCTTCTGGTATGAGCAATGCTAAAGCCGCACATAAATGGGAGCACAGAGCAGGGATGTTTAAACCTAAATGAGTGTAATAGAAAGTTTCAGGAAGAAGACTATAGAAGGTAACATACTGAGAAGCAGGTAGAATCCCTGTAGTTAAGGCTGCAGAGAAGGCATTTCATAAAGAAGGAAGAATATGAATAAAGGTCAGTGTGAGAAGATTCTAGGACTAGAAGGCACTATAGTAAGGCTAGACTACATGATGTAGTACAGATGGAACTGGTAAACGGGGGGCAAACTGAAGGGTCCTTACTGCCAAGTTAATGATGATAAACAAGTTTCTTAGCAAGTACTTATGGAGGCTGAAGATCACTGATACTGGAATTCAGAACCAACTTAGGTCTAGAGGTGAAGGCTCTGGAGTTATTTCATTTGGATAAAAAGCTAAAACATAAAACCCTCCAAGAAAAGTGCAGAGATTAAGAGAAAATTCAATGACAGACTAGAACAAGTGTGGCAGAGAGGCAGTGCCTGGAAGCCAAGCCAGAAGAGATACTCAAGAGAACGGCTGGCAGCATCCAATTCATCTGAGAGATGTAGTCAGATGGAAAGACCATTGGGGCTTGGCTTCCATGAGGCTACTGGTGACTTCAATACAGCAATGTCAACAAACAGAGGAGCCTTGGCAGATATCGCTTAGTTGAGAAATGGAGATTTACATGAAATGAAACCCAGATTCGGGTATTCAATCTTTTCTCCACTACGAGGTTATTTTTATTTTTATGTCCGAGTAGGTTTATCTTTTATCTGAAACAGAACAAACTCCGTATCTGACTTAAAAACATTCTAATTAATAAATCTCAACAAGCAACATTTTAACTTTATGCTATGTCACTTGCAAGTTGAAATCCATCTGGAAATGAATAAAAAGTAGCCATTTGTTTTGTTTTACCTTGTCTTGTTCTAAACTTTCAAAGGAGCTAATTCAATATTTGTTGTTACCTAAAATCCATCCCCTGCTTAAATCCTAATCTATTTCTCAGCTTCATTAGTCATGTATAAGCTACAGATTTGCATTTTGACTTTTCCTAGATTCCAACAATGGTCCATAATCAATCTACAATGGGATTATAATCCAAATGGGCAGAAGATAATGCTATTTAACTATCTTCTATAAAATATCCACAACAGTCTTTTTCACAAATATGCCTCATGAGAACAAGTACAAAATAGTTTAAAGAATGTCTAAAAAGGAGTTTTCTAAAACAGGTGACTACATTAGCATAGTTGTGATTCAGGGGAATTAAAATACAGTTAAGTGTATACTGATTTATCAGGAAGGCAAATCCCTTTACAGGTTAAAATAAACACTAAAATACAGGAACTCATCTTATTTAAACCTTACCTGGATATCATCTGTTATAAAAATCAACAAAAAAGTAGTGCTCTCTGATAAACAAAGCCTAGAATAAGAGTTATTTTGCCTTATTTGGATCTGCAATGCCAAAAGTACATGGAAAGTTTCCAATATCTCAAAGTCAAAGAAAAAAAACAAGATATTTATATACAGGTGAAGAATCATGTAAAAAATAAATAACATTAACAAAGTTATTAAGAAAAATCAGGGCTTAAGGAAAACACTGATGGGGCTTCCTTTGGTTCTATCAGGTATATAATGAATAATAAATTATAATTCACAGTCTGGGTGAAAAATGAACTTTGCTAAATAGAGATAATAGGCACGGGACGAGAAGGAAAAAAACTAGATGATTATGTAATAATAATGGAAATTTTCAGCCTTTCTTCATATAGTATGCTCACCACACCAAGAAAAAGATTTTACGTGGGATGATCAGCATAATAGTCAAAATGGTTCCTTAACCCATTTTAAAATTGCTTTTTAGTGTTAAAGATCATTCTATAACTTTCTGATTTAATTGATTTTATCTGATGGAATAAGTAATATTATTTGCCACCACTAAACTTTCATTTGAAAGGAAAAACTATTTATAAGCTATTTATAAAAGACTTTTCACCTGAAAGAAACATTAAACAAAACAACCAAAGTTAAAAAAAAAAAATTTAAAAAAAATAAAAATAAAAAAAGACAAGACTGCAAGGCTGCCTTCTGGCTAAGAGACACAGAGGAAAACCCATGCAAATGAAAGTACAATGTATCTTCTGCACCCTGCAACTTAGGATGAACTGGGTTCAAATACAGACCCTGGACCAGTCCAGCCGTTTCTGTGGCCTGACACACCTCCTCCAGCATTTCAAAGTCATTTCTGGAGCTACGCTCTGAAAGACCTTGGGGATTGTCTTAGGTTCAGCATTTTTCTCCATGGTATTTACCACAATTCTTTGAAACCCAGAGGTGGAAATGACAATAGCACTGGGGTTGTAACATGAATTACACTTATGTAGGGGCATTCACCATTCAGACTATACAATGTAACAATTAGATTTGAAAGATAAGAAACAAGGGATTTAAGTAAAATACTTCGGAAGTCTAAGAAGACTGGGAATTATTCCTGTATTTACACTCCAACAAAGTAAACGATTAAAATTAGCTTAAACATAATCAATAAACATAAACTGCATCCATGTCATATGGTGGAGACATAGCAAAAAAAATGGAAAGTTGAGAAATTCTAAAAGAAAAATAGAGGTATTAAAAGTATATTTTAAAATATTTTCACTCCATTTGAAGTTGAAATTTATCATTTGAAAGACAAGATTCATAAGAAAAGTATTTAAAATAAATGAGGTTCTTTTATTTGTCTTCCATTTGTTTTTTTATAAATGCAGAGGAGTTTATGTAAAATACCACTTACGGGTTTCCAGCCACATTTTAATCACTAATGGCACATTTCAAGCCTAATCTCACAGATGCCATCTACAGTTTTTCAACCTGCCAAGGGAACTATGACTGTTATGAATAAAGAAACGTCCATTTCATGGAAGATTAAAAATATCCTTAATTCAAATGGACTATTTTTTAAAATATTGGTCTCTATGTAGATAAATGTTAAAGCTGATTTAAGTTAAATGGAAAAGAGTAATACAAACTAGCTTCTTATTAATGATCATTTTCATAACCAGTTTTTCAGTACCAGTTAGATTGTATCTAAATAAATCCAACATTTCTATTACTAAGGTGTTTGAAAAAAAAAGCATTAAGCTTAGATTTTTTTTCGTACTAATTTTTTAACTTTCTATGATAACTTCTAAACATTTGACGCCCATATCTAAAGGTACTGGTAAAGAAATAATGTAACTATATCAACTGATTCATTATATGATCATCAGTTTCTCACTGCATCCTAATAAATGACATTTTAATTCTATTCTCATATCCATGTGCAAAAAGAAAAAATAAAGATAAATGAATCTTAAATATTAGAAAGATTTCCTCAGCAAACATCAAGATCATCTAGTGTTTTACATATCAATTAGGATGGTGAACAGACCCAAGTTCTAGTTCAGTCCTTTAACCAAGTAGGGGCAAGTCACTTTTTTATCTTCAGTTTTCTTGTTTGTAAAATAAATTATGCAAGAATGAATAGTAGCTCAAGTCCCTTCCAAAACTCAGAATAAAAGATGACCCAATGGTTTACTCTGATATACCTGAAATACAGAAAAACAAAGATATAAAACCAAACTTGAACGGCAGATTTTAGACTGACCAGCTGAAGACAGTTCCGCCATTGAGAAAAGAAGTGTCTTCTTGGCCGGCATCTATTTCTCCGTAACAGAATGTTAGAAGAATCTCAAGCCTAAATCCATATTTTTTTTCCTTTTGTGGGAAGCTGAACATTGTACATTTTTGCACAATGTGTCCACAGCAGAATAGATGGTGGCCAGCTCTTACAGTGAAATCACAGAACTAAGGGAGTAATCTCAGAGACTACACCATCTACCCTACATCTGACTTCAGATAGGTGATTTAATTTATTCTTCCATTTATTTGTTTTTGTACATGGTTTTATTAATGTAACCTAATGAAACAAAATGTACATTCTATTAGGCTCAGAAAGTCAGCTAATATATTTACATGATCTTTTGTCAAAAAAAAGTGGACCAATTATTTTTACAATGGTGTTTATGAAAATAAACCCCCACTCTCTCCCACATTAAGAGATAAAAAGAGCTATTGAATTTTTCATAATTTATCTGTACATAGAGGCTCTGAATTAAATAGAAAAACATCATCCTGCCTCTTCTTTGTATTCCAAATGGGCAAATTTTTAAAATTATACTTTCAAAATAACACATTAACATGATTCAAAGTCAGTATATTATCTTAATTACACAACACTGATGTGATTGCATTGGACCAAACGTTTTGGCAAAATGTTTGCCTGACATCACAGGAATCAAGCAAGGGGGTGGCTGGTTGAAATGTCCAAATTTCAACCAAAATATTGTCAAATACACTCTACTAGCAGTGGAAATAATAACCTCTCTCAGAATCAATTCCACTTTTCAAGGACTAGTATGGGTAATGTATTAGAGATACTAAGTTTGCAGTTTGGTATCTTAAATTTACTTAGGGGGACCTAATGCATTTATTCCTAATGAAAATGTTTTCTAATAGTATTTAAGATGTATGTGCAGAGCTGTTAGTTTATAGTAGCAGCTTATTTGTTTTTACACATAATTATAATTTAAGAATGCTGATCATCTCAAGCAAAGCAGTTGAAAATACAAAAACAGCCCCAAAAAACAGAGAAAATTTTCTTTATTCTAAAATGTCTTTACATCAAAATATGTCGGGTTAAAGTCTCCACTCTACATACAGATTTAATTTTAACCCTGTGTTTGGGCAGTACTTTAAATTTTCTTATCACTTTTAGAGAATTCCACAGAACTATCTTAAGCTAGTTTCAAGCCTGGTAAAAGTTATAGGGTTTTTTGTTTGCTTTTTCTTTTTCCTCCCATCAAATTTTCAGATATAAAATGCATCATGTCTAAATGAGAAACAACTAAACATTATATTATTTTACATCATTCATAATTTTCAATTAATGACAAAGAATACTATATGATTTGCCAACATCATTCTTTTTCGAAGTGAAAATGATTTATGAAGGGACTTCCCTCTAACTACTCCTTATAAACGATCAAAATATCTTATCACAAAAAGGTGTGACAGGAGAACTGAAATCACTGATCTATCAATTTCTGATGCATCAAAACGTTTCTGAAAAAACAACACAAGAGAAGAAAATACAAAATAAGTGCAAAATTCATTTGTATTTTATAAGAAATAACAAGGTTTCTGTATTAAGAAAACCTTGAAAAGAAGTACTTTCTCTCCTTTCTGAAAAGCTTTAAAAGAAAAAAAAACTAAGTATTTCAAAATCAATGGACTTGAAGTAATCCAAGAGAATTTGGAAAACATTTCTCTAAAACCTAATCCAGAACACAAGGTGTCAATTTGGAAATAATGGAAGAATATTTCATTTTAAAAATCTAAAACTTTTTAAAGACAAAAATTCAAGCTAACATCCCAGTGATTAACTCTGGAACTGCTTAGCCAAAAACAACTTCGGCACTTAAAACATAAAACTGTCAATTTCCTCTGCTTGGAGACAAAACATGCAAAAAGCAAACATTCACTGTTATATTTTCCTAGACATGAAAGATAGAACTAAGTCTTATAAATGGTGATCACTCCAAGTATTTCTACCTGATATGATATTCGTCATTGCTCCTAAAAATCAGTTACAAATTTTAAACCTCAGAACTACTAGATGGCTACTATTCTAGTTTATGTTACTCTCTAAACTTGATGGAAATACAATCATTTGTTGAACTACACTAAATCAACTCATAAATACGTTAAGCAGCCTGTGACTGATGTTATTGAATTTATAAGCTACCATAAGCAAGTAAACTCCTTACTATAGACCTCAAAGCGTTGATAACATACTTGGCATTCTACTTCTTAGGAATGTAAAACATACTGATGGTGACAATCTTATTCTTCTGCCCTAAATCCAGAAAACATGACTTTCAAGAATCATCGATGATTGAATGGTCAAATTCATATTAATAAACTTGGAATAGAGAGTTTGGTGGAAGTACTGTGTAACTAAAATTGACTTTGTTTTAAGCCAAAGCTATGTCATAGTTAGTGCTTATAATTGTTTCAAAATTATACAACTTTATTTAATTCTATTCAATGCATTTCCTCACAGAAATGGAATAGCAAAGTCCTACTCAATAGCAAAAAATCAAATCAAATCAAATCAAATCAAGTATGTAAGCTTCTTCCTCTTTTTAGACACTGCCCCCAAAATGGAAGTTATAAAGGTAGTTATAAATTCTGAAGCTTACACACTTTTCCACTGAGAAGGTAAATTCTTACTCCTCTAGAAAGTGAAATGTTAGACCCCACACAGTGGGGGCGATGGGGTATTAGAGGTTTGATAAAAAAGAAAAAATGATGAGAAAGCAGGGCAGAATAAGCCAAAGGAAGCATGCTTGGTCTCAGCACAACTTTCTCTAGCATCCTAAAATCCACAACATCACGCAGCCCATGATCTCTGCTCACTCTTCTGAAAACCATTTAGAGGGTTTTCAAAATGTAAGGATTCTAGTTGTGCTTCCAAATGCCAAATTAACTTACAGGATCTTCCACTCCTGAAGGAAAACAGCACAGTAGCACACCAGAAGCTAGAGAACGCTTTTCGTCACGCAAAGCCGGAACTGATGAGTGCGACCCCAATGGGGTTTATCTAAAATTCCCAAGTACAACAGGTGGAGGGTCAAAGTTTTCTATGCCAGAGATATATAAATAAAGCCATATGCAGCAACCGTTCCTTACGTTATCATGGATTATACAGTATCCTAGTCCCCCTTCTGTTCAGATATATACAATCTCTCTTTTAGAGAAGGAACTGAAAATAGGAAAAATAAAAATGAGGGAAATTGGCTAACAGTAATATCTACCCCCAGTTTTCCAGCTCTAATCATTATTGCTCTCATTTTCAAAATGTCAGTATTGCCAAGGATACACTGCATTGTTCAGGAAGTGAGAAGAACATGTATGTGCATAATTACATGCTAACAGTGATATACTGAATTATTCTGGGAGCAAAGAGTACGCGATGTACATAAATGTACACAAATACATGTAACGCTAAATACAAATATGTGTAACACTAAATGTACACAAATATGTGTAACACTGAATACAAATATGTGTAACACTAAAGAGTTAAATGGTTGACACAGTGAAGATGCAAGATCATGTACACATATTTATACATAAAATGTGTACATTATGATTTTTACTAATGACCTAAAATCTTCTTACTGACAGCTTTCTTAAAGCTTATCAAAGTAAAAAGAAAAGGTAAAACATGTTATAAATAATTAGGGCATTCCTTCAAAAGCATAAGTTGTCTTAAAAACCGGACTTTAAAAATAGAATAAACAGTTATGGGATAGAGTAAAATAGTTTATTATAATTGAGATTTAGAAGACAGTGAGTTTCTTACAGTAATTTACCACATCATACAACCAACGAATGTAATGCAAATGCATTCTAAATATAAAGGAGAAACATCTCTTAGTGTTTGTTTATAAGTTACACAAAATAGTATTTCATATTTTTCAGTCCTTGAATGTGTAACTGCTTACACTGGCCACTTGTAGATAAATTATTTTCTAGAATCTTCCTAAGTTTGCAGAACTGAGGAGCAAATTTTGCAATAATCTTTTAAAAAGATGTACTTCTAAAATTAAGTTAAAGACCTCTTAACATCATTCGTATTTTTCTATTTATAATTTAAATCTATTTACTAACATAAAAATTCAGCAGCCAAATACAGCTGAAACATATGATTTTAAAAGACCTCAAAGGTTTACCAAAAAATAATTGATACAGAATTATTAATAATACAACAAAGAGATGAATATATATTGAACAATTTAGTAATATGGGTCTTGATTAAAATTAATATATATATGACCTGTCTTAACTTGGCATCAAAATGCAAAGCAAAAACAAATGCAAAACTTTCTTTTAGGAACTTTTGTATGTTCAGAGCTACTTGATAGTATTGAGAGGAAATAGGCTGGTGTATTTATTTCTACGTCTTGCAAAGCTAAGGATGATGTGCAGATAATGACATCACAGAGTAGACACAAGTAGAATTTGCTTTTTAATTTGTTTTGTCCATCATGTTCTCATTTCAGAATCAAAATTACAATTAAATTAACCCTCAAATAGGTGTTAGGATGCATTAAGTAATTAAAATGGGCATTACAAAGACTAAAGTCATTTCAAAAAATATGCAGTATGTTTAAATTCCATGTAGTGCCTGTAATGTAAAAACATTCTATGCAAGTGAGACTACAGATATCCTGCACGTACATGTACGCACTTAGTTAATATGAAGCCACAAATTCATATGTTGTACTTGTGCATAGCTCAGAGAAAAAATGCTAAAACTAAATTAGTAATATTTGATCTCTGTGCACACGAAGTGTATCATGTAATAGAGAAATTAGTTTCCACAAACTAACTTCTGTCATGTATTTTACACTATTTATAAATGTATCTGATCTTCCATATGATACACAGAGAAATTGAAATAGCAATTCACAATAATTCACAAAAAGCCATATTGTAGAATCCAATCAGGAAGCACATGTTATATTATGAATCTTTATTGATTTGTAAGCTTTATACATTCTGTCCAAATTCTACAAGTAAAAACAGCTCTGAAATCCTTTTGATCTTTCTTTTTCTACAGCTAAGATATTTTTAGTGTTTAAATAGCAGTTGTGGTCTTATCTATTGTCTTATACAGTACTGGATTCATTCCTGGTTACTATAACACTCAATAACAAATAATATTAATGTTTTTTTCAAGTGTGAGACATATAGAATAGATAATATAAATATGTTTACTATTCTTTATGATACTATCCTACCCACTATCAGGAATACAAAGTAATTAACAGATAAAGCTATTATTAATACAAACGAGAACCATGCTCCCATGAAAAAGAAACAAAGAAATGGAACATAAACTGTAGATACTTATATATTTCCTTCTAACACTATCTAGTATAGAAGACAAATAGCTAATGATAAATCATTTGTTTATTCATGTTAAATAAATTTAATATGTACATTAACTTCTGACTTAGTTAAAAGTATATGGAATATTTTCCAGAACCTATTTGACTGTGTCAATTACCCTAGATACCAAAGTTGTTGTATTGTGTTGCTTGATGAAATAGGACATAGAGCAACCCTCCTCAAAACCAGTATTACAAGCCTGGCAAATAGCATCACATTTAGGTGACGCACAGAATCCATCACCCTAGGGAAAAATGCATTGGGTCATAGTACAGAGTCTTTACATGTTCCATATTATTTCCACATAACGTTTTGAGATGGTAGAATTGTAAACTATAAAGTGGTAGCCCATAAAATGACATACTCACAAACAGTCCTGTCCCTTAACTGCTCCTCTCAACAGAAACGCGACTTTTAAAAAATGACCTCAGATGCATTTCTTAAAATACACTGAAAGGTGGCATTTTGATTTATAGTTTTTTTTCCTTTAAAAAAATCCTTAGTAAATTCAGAGCAGATATAAGTATTATGACAACAACTGATTCATTATGTTTAAACTCCATACTCATTTCAAACTTTTAGACTTCATAATGTAGGTCATGTAACTCCTTAAAAGATTCATGTTTCAAGCATAGAGTTAATAGTTTAGCATTCTAAATTTCACCATCAAGATGTGTCTAAGTAATATCTGTCTACATACATTCCATATATAAAATACATCTATTATAGCATGCACATATATTGGCATTAATTCAAACATAGCAAAGCTATCGTAGATCCTTCAAGCATTTCCAGGCAATTACTGCTAGAACTCCTCTCATATTACAGGTATCCTATGACTAGTTACTAAAAGATTACACAAATCAAAATGTGTTACCTTTGTTCAAATAATGCTGCTGTTCATTATACAACAGAAAATGTTATCCTTAACCTCTCAGGAACCAAGATAGAGGTGGATTCTTGGAGCGGAGATGGTTCAGAATGGTTTGAAGCAAAACCGAAACATATTGTTTAAGTAAACCTTAAGGGGAGGGGAGCATATGCGCAATTGATGGATTTTTTTTTTTTTTGGTATCATCTTCCAGAAAGCCTCCCACCAACCCCTCCCCGCCACTTACCAGTAAACAATCTGCTGATATTAAGGGACTGCAGCTCTAAACACCTCCTTTTGCCTTCTTTCCTTCTTGCTAAACTATTACTTTTCCCTCAGTTTTAAAGTAACAAACAACATTCATTAAATAAAAATTTATTGACAGACGCCATAATATGAAATAGATGTTTGAAAACTTTGTAATAAATGAAATTAACCTAGACTTACTCCAAGAAACTTTCACTATGCTATTGTGAACAACATATAGATTAAGTTCCTGAAGATTTTCCTAACAAATCTTTAACTAAAGGAGCCATGAGCAAAACAGAAATGTCTATTATTTGAACTAGAGTCTGTAACTCAGAAGAAAAACTGAAAAACCTATCAAGTAAATCAAAACTGTCAAGTTTCTAAGCAGAGAACACTTCAATGCCACGAATATGCGGAATGCTTTTTATGATCGTTATAAATGCCTTAGACTATACTCCTCCCTGTGTGACACTTAATTTTCACTATGTATTATTCCTTAAATGTGCTCTAGGTAAGGAAGGAAAACAAAATCTATCAGGAACAGTTTGGGTTAAAAGCAAAGTCCAGGACAAGTAACCGTAAGATTTAAACCTCAGGGACAATTCACCAAAGAAATGTCCAGACGGTACTTAGTTCTGACCTATCGAATGGGGTAGAGGGCCCCATTTCTGGATGGAGTATCTTTCCTCAAGGAAGGGAATACTAACACAAATCTTTCTGCCCCCTAAAAAGATTTTCCTACTTGCCAGCTTCTGAAGTTGCCCTGATGTCAATCAACATCACCAAGATGTCTCTTAACTGAAGAAAGCTCTGTTTGCCTGTGCAAAGTCAGAAAGAAAGAAATGACTATTTAATAATTTTTTTAAAAGGACAGAAAAGAAACTAAAAATATTGCTTGATAATTAGGGTGAAAATTTATCTAAAACTGTAAGAAAAAAAGAGCTGCCCATAGAAATGCACCGACCCTTAAAATTAGTGTTTTCAATCTAAAAATGTATTTTTGTAAAGTTTCACCTGTGCACGTAAAAATGATTAACGTCACAAGTAAACGTCCACATTTTAGGCTCTTTCTAACAGGTGTCGCATTCTTTATATAAACATATTCTTTGACCTGTGGCCACTGATAACCTTAATTAATTAATCTCAATTGAAACAAAAACAAATGGAGTTTTTTCTAAATAAGAAAGAAATAATGCAACGCAAATACCCACCCTCCCCAAAACCCCAAAACTGTTTAAGTTACGGTAACCTGAAATGCACCAGCCATCACAAAGAGCAATTGGAGAAATCCAGCAGTGCTCAGCAGGAAAGATTTTTAATAACAGATTGAAAAACAAGAATAAAAATAACTGCATCAACAGAGCCTTTCTTCCTCAGGCCACAAGCCCGTTCTTACTTGAACTTTTTCTTTTTTTTTAAATGGCATTTTGGCCACTAAAACCAATCCAGAACATTATTAAAAGTTAAAAGCTACCAATTACTTCTGTCTGTTCTTTTAAAGCAAAGTTTGGCATTACGTCAGTTGGTTTAAAGAAAACAAGAAAGAGAGAGAGAAAGAGTAGGAGAGAAAGTTTCCTGCTTGTATAAACTAAACCACCAGGGAAGGTGTCTAGCCACTTGTAAAGTATTTACTGCAGGTTTTTTAAAAGCTAAAAACATTTTAAAAATTAAAAGTTTTTTTATTATTATTTTTAGTGAAATACACTTAAGAATGACAAGTGTATCCTAATGTCTTCTTTGGGGTGTCTTAATGTTATTTATATTTCAGTTATAGCTTGGAATTAGAAAATGACTTCAAACGATGCTCCAGATTTGAAGTACATAGATAATTTCACCTTTATTTTTGCTATTTGGATTTGTGCTCTTGGAAAAAAAAAAAAAAAAAAAAAGTAGGATAGCAAAAAGTAGACCGCTAAGATAATAGCTACTATATGCTGCAGGGACCAGTCAAATTTCTTCACCTAACTAATGCTTAACAATTCAAATGATTTTCACCTGTAGATCCTACTGCAACTTCAGAGATTCCTTCAGCTCAAAGATCTCTTTCTAACCAAAGTCAAGTTCTACATTATTATGTCCATCAAAAAAGCAAACTTAAGGCCAAATTTAGTTCTCAGGAATAGGAGAATCACTGAGCGCCATGACAGCTCAAAAAGTGATCATAACAATAAAACTGAAAATATTATTTATAAAGGTCATAAATAATAGAATATTTTATACAAACAAATGACGTTTGCCCTATTTACACTGGAGGATAAATTTTTTAAAATGGTTATTTCCTCTGCAGCACTATTTGCTATTGAACAATGGTATAAAACAAGACTTGGTATTTTAGCAAATTTACTTTAATCCACTGGTTACAGTTTTCAGGAGGCAAATTATTTTTAAAGTTACACTACAACAAACCTCTGCATTAATTTTTTAATGTAAATAATTGCAAAGTATGTTAGTCTTTTCTATACATGACAAGTACTCTTAAATAATTAGATTAAATGTCTACTTGGCAAAGGTTAGAAGAGCATCTTTGTATCTAAGGGGAAATCAAAAATTCCATAAATCATAACTATTATAGTAACAAAGAATTCACTTATTTCTGCATAATAACAAAAGATAAATGTCGTTTTCACATAGATAAGCCATCAAAGTAAAACCAAGTCTACATATGCTGTCATTAATTTCTCAAAACTTCAACAAATAGGAAATAAGGATGATAAATGAGTAAACAAGACTCAGAATTAGTTATCAATGGTATTAGTAGTTATCATCAGCAAAAGAGGGAGAAAAAGAAACCTATTACCTGAAAGCTTGACCTAGCAAGGATGAACAACAAAAAACGAGCCCATAAAACTTGCCTTTTTTAATCAAATTGATTGTACCTTGTGAGCTTCAATATTTGGGACAGAACTGTCTGAGTTTATAGTTTTCTATGCCTGCTAAAAACAGATGCAGACTACCACACTAGCTGTCCTGCGGAAACTAAATTAAGGAAAGGCAAATACCAAGTGGAAAGTTGTCAGCCTGTTGAATGAATGGCTTCATTTTACACACCAGAGAAATCTTAATCAGAATATGTTTTAATGTAAGCCAGTCATTTTATTTTAAGCTCATCCCTTATTACAAAAATAATTTTTCCTTTAAATCAATTATAGCCACCTGCCCATAACTTTCTTAAAGTCTACTTTGTTTTACACACAATAGCATAGTGTTGTACATTGTCGCTGCTATCAAAAGAAGAACTGAAGTTAAAATAGAATTATTTTACAATATTTGTGTCATGAAAAATATTTAAAGTCCAGTTATCAGTATTTATTCCAATTTCAAATGTGAAATGAAGTTCTAGCTCAGAAACAATTTGCTGTAAGTCCTCTGAAAACTTTCAGTAATGTTTATTTACTTCAACAAAGAAGGGAAGACAGGAGTTTATAAAAAATCTACACTCTTTGGCTTGCTTTCTTAATAAAAATGTACAGATCATTAATCACATATTGTGGTTTGTATCTCTGTACATACATATACATCTAATAATAGTAGGGATAATAGAACATCACTGAAATACTAGAATCGTAAAAGCTGCTTTTCTACAGATGCATTCATTTCCCTGTTCTAAAGGTTTTCCTTATGAATGAAGATTTCCTTGTAGGAAATATCTATATGATGTAAATCAGAATAAACTCAGGAGTGGTAGGTGACTTAAATAATACTAAAAATATGGTAGTAGTACGTGTAACTCACTTAGGATTAGCATACTGATTCAGATCCTAAACTGGTTTTTGAATACGTATGCAGAAAGCTTTATAAAATCATTTAAAATATTAGTGATCGAAATCCTAAACTCTAAACTCAGCTCAGACTTCACAGCTACTATGACACTTTTCTCCTTCCTTTAATGTTACCTTTAAGAGACAAAGGACAAAACCTAAATAGCACAGACCCTTACAGCATCTAGAATTCAAAGGAGTGGCAAACTTTGTGTTAGTAACTTGCTACGTTCCACCACTTATTCAAAAAGTGTTAGACTTGGCTATTATGTGTGTAAAAGCAGTCTACGCATATATATCCTAACATCTAACATACATATCAGGAAGTCATAAACATCAGCTCGCCGGTATAAGTAATACTTTGCCAATAGAGTACTAATGAAGCTTCTGAAGGTCTCACATTTAGAGAAATCAAGTTACAACGTTGGCATTAAGACTCTATTTCCCCCCTCAGGAGTTTTATTTTCACATTATTAACATCCAGAAATAATCATCAAACTTCAGATGTTAGCAGTCCTGTATATTAAAACTGAATCCAGAGATGTTTTTATCCAAAAGTATAGCTTTAAAAGGAAGTTATGAAATCCAAGGAGAGAGAAACTCTAAGAATATGTTTGACTTGTTAAGATTAAGCACATCATTAATAAACTTTCACTTAAAGGTAAAAAAAAAAAAATCCTCAAAATGTTGGTATCATTTCCAGACTGTCCTGTCAGCATCATAACTTACAGGAAACGCTTCATCTTCCCATACAAACCCTGTATTTATTCACAACCCTGGCATACTTGGGGAAAGAAAAAAAAAAGCCCACACGATTTTAGATCCTGTTTGCTTTTTTACGTTAACTGGTGGAATATCTGAGAGAGCCTTCTAAGCAAATGAGCGGCATGTAAAACTTCACAACAGTGAGTTCAGAAACTTTCATTCTCATTTTGTCCACGTCAAGAACTGGCCGCCCGCATGACTTTCCTTTGCTGTCCCTTGCATTTTTAACTCTGGCAGCCTTTTCTAAATGATCAACTTTTTCTAAAACCAGCAGGAAAGTAACATGATGCCAGCAAGATCCATAGGTTTTAGCTTCAGAGCTGGAGGACTTTGAAGAATTGTTGGAAGGCTCCTATTTTATTTTTGCTTTGAACAATCAAGTTTTAGCCAACAACCGGGCCTAGAGTTATCATTTCTTTGTAATGTTGTCTCAGGCCCTATCTGTGTTTTTCTTTTGTACTTATTATCTCTTCCAGACCCTTTCCTGTTCACCTGGTGCGTTTACAAAAGTTCAATGAAGCTACAAAACTTCAATGAATAGGCCTAACTTGACTCGGATTTAACTTCTCCGCTGAGCTTCTCACTTCACTTACCTCGCTTAAACTCTAGCCGTGATTTGCCAAAATGGGATAAGAATGAATATTCTATCATAATTTAGGGTCATCATTAAGATCCATGGCTTACTCAAGAACTTTCAAAGCATCAGTCCTGAGGCCTAAAAAGATAGAGGGAAGTAAAGCAGGTCCTAAAATTTATTAAGTCCAAGATTCCCTCTGACACCCACCAGTCCTTCTCACCCTCTAACTTAAATTGCTTTAGAGTCCTGGGGCCGTAAAACAGTTACTGACTTCCCTGCGGAAAGAGGGAACGCCACCATCTCAGACAGGTGGTAACAGAAAAGCTTTCCCGGCCACGAAAAGAGCTCTGCACTTCAAACAGCTCCCACGTCCGCCTGACCCTCCAATTATTCACGGGGTCCTATTATCCTGGAGTTACTTGGAGGGACAGAGGGGCTTGCCTTGGCCTTTCAGAGATGCGTTTCTCTAGATCCCAAACAGGAGCTAGACAGGAGGCCAAAGCGTCTGTCCGCCCGGATGTCCCACTGCTGTCAGGCCTGTCATCACCGGCCAGCGTCCCCCGACCCGCGCGACACATGGCGCATCGACCGCACCGCAGAGGAAGTGTGCCCTCTCCTCAGCCCCTCCGGAAGCGCCCGGGCTGCAAGGCCTCGCCGCATGGTACCGACGGGGCGCGGACCCTCGGCGCAGCTGTCCTGGGCCGCTCTGAGGCGGGGGCACCGAGGGATGCGACGCCCGCCCTCTCCAGCCCCGCGGGGCCTTTAAGGGAAAAAGTTTGAAGCCTGCCTCTGCAAACTCTTCACACCGAAGGCAGTCAGTCCTGTGCGGTTTCCCCGCTTTGGGGCCACACGGAGGCCCCTCTCTGAGGCCCTCCCGACCCCCGAGTTCGCCCGACTTACTCCTCTGCATGCTGGTGCCTGGTCTGCGCCCCGCTTGTCAGGAGCCCCCAGAGAACTGGCAGCGGCGGCGGCGGCCCCTCGGTCCGACCCCCTCCAGCTCCGCCGCTGCGCCCGGGGGGCGAGAATTAAACTCAGCCCGAAAGAGACAGCGACCGGGAGGGGGCCGCGGGGGGGGCCCGGCCTGAAACTTCTTTTCTTGGCAAATGGGGATTTGTTTTTCCTCCTCCCCGGCGGCTGAACTTGACCCTGCTGACTCCAGGGGCTGCTGCAGTTTGAGGTCGCTGGTGTCCAAGGCTCGGACGCCTCGGACCCACAACAAGGAGGAGAGGAAGGGGGAAAGGGAGCAGAAGAGAAGAAAGAAAGAAAGAAATCACACGCGCAAAAAGGAAGAAAGAAAATGCATGTGAAACCCGAGAAGCCTGCGCTTGGCTTTCTGCACACTCTCCCTCGGCGTTCTTCTTTTTTTTTTTTTTTTTTCAAAGAAAGTCACTTTTAATTCCCAGGGCTCCCCGCTCGCGATCGCCCACATTTTGCGCACACACGAGCGGGCGCTGCACTCGCGTCGCGCGCTCCGGGCCCGGCCGAGGGGAGCCCGCGCCCCCTGCGCCCCTGCGCCCCCGCGGCCCGCCCGGGCCTCCCTCCTTACCTGTTGATTAATCGGCAGGAACACCCTCGGCAGCCCGAAAGATGGTGGCGCCGCGGCCAAAGCCATGAACCGTCTTCTCTTGTTTGCAGAGTTGATCTTGGATTATTTTGGGGGGGGGAGAGAAAAAGGTCTTTCCTGCCTCCCCCCCTTCCTTTCCCTCCCCCCTTATTAAAAAGAGAGAGAGAGAGAGAGAAACAGAGAGAGAAAGAGAAAGGAAATAGAGCAAGGATGTGCCCGGTGCCGGGTGGGAGAGGGGAGGGGGGGTTGTTTTTTGTTTAAAAAAAA